>PVKE010042038.1:0-13917 GCA_004027555.1 Craseonycteris thonglongyai | reverse complement strand
GAGGATTGGAGGGCTCTAGCGAGTAGTTTAAGCAAGGGAGGGGCAGGAGTCATAGGGGAAAGGTCACTGAGCAGAAAGTTTTTAGCTCCAGGCCAAACCGCAGGGGATGTATGTGACTTCTGAACTGGTGCTCTTTTGGGGAAGTCAAAGTTCTTAGAAATGGAGTTTTCTTTGTTAACCTGGATGGTCCCCAACACATGTTCACCAATCTAGAAGCTCTCTGAACCCTGCCATTACATAAACATCATCAATTGTGCTGAGATTTATGTTTTCTTGTTTCTGTGGAAATTTTCTTGGAATGTTAAAACGGGGAAAGTAGAACAATGATAAGTTTATCTTTAACTTTTGTAAGGTACAGGAAGAATAGGGGGGGTAGCTGGGATGACTCAGCAGGTTAAGCACTTGCTTTGCAGCCCTGGGGTCCTGGAGTCTGAGGATCAAGTCCGGGCCCTGGCCCGTGCGGACCAATATGCCGAACTGGGGTGTGCTTCCCATGCGGGAGGCCCGCAGTTCAATTCTCACTGGGGCAAGCTTCCCAGGTTGGGAGGCCCCCAGTTCGGCCCTCAGCTTGTGGGGGTTTGCCTACCATGTGGCAGCCCCCCAGCCTGGCTCCTGCCCTGTGTGGCCCCCATCTACCTGTGTGGAATGAAACCATGTCGAAAACTGACAATGTGTGACTATGGAGACTGCTCTGGGCTCTCCCCCTTCTCTCTGTCTCTGCCAAAACAATAAAATAAATCTTAAAAAAAAAAAAAAAGAATGGGGGCAGTTTATTTTTAACTTCTGTAAGGTACTACAACCTGTGTCTTATTTGTATTAATAATATGTTTAACTATAGAAGTGGCCATAAAGGAATCTCTTTGCTCAATAGCCTTTGGATGGTTTGTTTTGTGTGATTACCATCTGCTTGAGTTCTGTGTCTTGGAGCATGTAGGCAGCAGGCTTGTAATTCAACCTCTTCATTGTTTCTTTTGAAAAATAGTCCTCATGCCCCTTCCCTCTATCAGGGTGATCTGATCATAGATTCCTAAATGGACTGGTCATTAGTTCCTAACTGGGCAGGTCATAGTGAATAGTCATGCCCCAAACAATAAACTTCCTTAGTAAAAAAATTCACCTTTACCTTAAGCAAGACTTGTCCATTGTTTCTGTGGTTTTGGGTTAACACACCTTTGAAAGGCCTCTTTTCTGACCCCCTTAAGTGAAACCACTTTTAAGAGAACACATAATCTCATTAATCAATGTAATCCAATCCCTGCCTTGCTTCCTCCCACTGAGAGAGGAAGAACTTTAAAAGCTTACAGAAGGAGGGGCCTCCAGGGGACTTGCAAACACAAGGACAGGAGATAAAAAGTCCTTGAGTCTCAGAAAGGCCAGCAATTATAGAAATAAAGGCCAAGAACAAACAGTTCTCAGAAACCCAGGTGCGAGGTCTGACCCTGTCCCCCACCCCACCTTGAGTCACAAGAAACACGTGGAACCCTAGACAAAAAAAAATTACGTTCAAATGTATATAAACAGTGAGAAATGTAACTGAGGGGAGCGCGTGTTAGGTGACGCTTGCCCCGAGTGCTCCACCGGCTAATAAAATCTCCTTCCTCTATCTTAAGAGCTGTCTGAGCATCTGATATCCTCCGTAGGGTGTGGCTTCCTCCAACACCACCTTCAGGTAATCTTTCTTATATTTCCTCCTTAATTCTCTGATGCATCTAAGAAGTTTCAAATTTCCTGTAGTTCAGCTTTTCTCTTGTGACGATGGGAGAGATGACTTCCAAGCTTTTTTAACATTAGTCTGGAAGCCCAGTGGGAGTTTCCTATTTAATACTTTTATACTAATAAAGTTAAACAAGTGATGTTTTAATAAGGTGACCAACTTTTTTCCAATGAAAGGAGGACAGCTGATTCTGGGAAGTGAGCACATAATGCGAAGCATAGGTGATGTGATGTGGACTTGTACATCCAGAAACTATCTAATTGCTACCAATCAATGTCACCCCAATAAATTTAACAATTAAAAAGAAAAGAAATCCATTGCAAAACCAAAAAAAAAAAAAAAAAAAGAAAGAAAGAAAGAAAAGGAGGAAATCTAGTATTACATATCGAAAAGGAGGACATCTAGGAGGACACTTTTCAAGGGAGGACAGAACTTCCTAAAGGAGGACGGTTGGTCACCTTAGTTTTAATCTCTTGGTAACTCATTCCAGCTTTAACTTTTATTATTTCAGAGCTTCCTTTTATAAATTGTTATGTAACAATTACATCTCATTGTGAAGTGTAAGTACCCTCACCCACCTGGGAATGGCAAACCAAAAGAAGGTCAACAAGTAGAGGAAGCTGGTGTTTGCTGTAGACTCAGGAGGGCTGGGTAATCAGCCTCTTCATTACTTTGGGAGCTGCTGAATATATTTATTAGAGTAGTAAAATTAAAAAAATCAGACATATTCATTTGCAAATTAAACTATAAAAACATTATCCAAAATAAAATCTAAAAATAAAATGAAAAATCATAAACACTAGTTTTTTTTTTTGCTATTTATTGTCTGAGAGGAGAGAGAGAGACAGAGAGAGAGAGAGAGAGAGAGAGAGAGAGAGAGAGAGAGAGAGAGAGAGAGAGAGAGAGAGAGAGAGAGAGAAGGGGTAGGGCCCAGAACAGTCTCCATAGTTTTTCATCATTAGTTCTGTCTTGGGTGGGTGCTCTTGCTTCAGGCTCTGAGGGAAGTTAGATACCATGAGTGAGCAACCTGCCTTTTAGCAGAGTCTGAAGCAAGGAACTCGCATATCTAGGCATCAGCCAATGAGGACCTAAGGTCAGCCCTCAGCCATGTGAGTGAGCCTGGAGCATGGAAGTGAATTCCCAGCCAAGCTTTGCGATAACTGCAGCCTGAGTCAACAGCTTGTTTTGCAGCCCAGTAAAGACACAGGGCCAGAGGAACCCAGGTAAGGTTTCCCTGGTTTCCTGACCCATAGAAAATGTGAGCTACTAATGCTTGTTGTTTGAAGCCACTAAATTTTAAGATAATTTTTAGAGGGCAATAGATAATGAATGACCCTTCTGTATTCCTCTTCATCCTGGCTTCCCCATTTTGAAGAAACTAAAGAGAATAAAGTGTAGTGTTGAAATATTCCTACGATGATAGTAATGAAAATTTCAAAGCTGTAAACCTATTTATTTTTTAAATCATTTACATATATTGCTATGTGTTGTGCTAAAATACATAAATTCTAAAAAGTATTTAAGTCCTAACCACCTATACCTTAGAATGTGACCTTATTTGGGCATAGGATAGACTTAGAAATTAGTTCCGGTGAGGTCATTCTGGAGTATTCTAGGCAGTAAATCCGATGATTGGTGTTTTCATAAAAGGGAAATTTGGACTCAGGCACACACCCCAGGAGAAGACAGCCAACTACACAGAGAGTGCCTGACTAATCCTCTCCCCATGGCCCTCACAGTGCAATAAGGGAGGGTCATAAAATTAGGGTTTTTTTTTTTAGTTTTTTTTTTACAGTGGTGGAAGAGAAGCTCGTTGAGAGTTAGCTCAGAGAAAGCGCACTTCTGAGAGGTAGAAGCGGGCCTTGAGCCAGAGGAGGTGGCTCAAAATGGCCTATAAACTTTGTTTACGTTTATATCTATGACGTAAAATCACTATTTTTCTTAAAGTTACATGTTGTGATTTGTTTTTAAAGTACTAAGTTCTGGGAACCGCGTGATTTATTGTGGTTTCTCTATAAATATCAAGAGTTGCTCTGTTTTCCGGCCGACGTGGACTTCAGCATGATTACTTCTCAGCTGCTAACTTACGTGGCAATTTCAGTTTTGGGTGTCTTGCAAGCCAGCTCCCTGGACACCTTTATCGCGGCTGTTTATGAGCATGCAGTAATATTGCCTAATGCCACCGCAACACCAGTGTCCCGTGAAGCGGCGTTGGCATTAATGAACCGAAATTTGGATCTATTGGAGGGAGCAGTCACATCTGCAGCAAAACAGGTATCACCTCTCAAGTGTGTTGGCTTCTATGTACAGACAGCAGGGTTGTTGGAGACAGGGTCATTGTCAGGGTCGATTACATAGGTAGCAAGAACTTTTGTTTTACAATCTGAGTCCTACCTCCTTCTTCAAATTGTTAGAAAAAAGCCACTATGACTTCACTAATAGGGAGACAAAGTTAAGAAAAGAATGGCTTGGTTATCTTAAAGGGCAGCAGACCTTTGAGGAACTTGCTGTAAATTCAAGGACTTTGTTGCTCTTTCCTTCCACAAATGGAGGTTAGAGGATAAATGGGTCAGGGACCAGGTGCTGTTTTCAGAACATTAGTGGCCTTGGTGTACGTTCATTCTCTTAAGAGTGTACACATTTTTGGGTTAGTTCGTAACACCAAAACAAACTTAAGTTTCAAATTATTTAACAGTATGTATTGTATTCGTCACACTTCATACCTCATTTTAATTAGATAAAAGTATATATGTTAATGTACACTAAGCCCTTGAGTTATTATAAATGAAGGGATAAGGTTAAGTATGTGGTTTGAACAAATATGGTTTGAATAAGATATTTGTAAATCAAGTATAGACAAGGGATGTATGAAGTGTTATGGAAGTCAAGAATGTATATAAGAGGTACCTATCAATATCCATTCTTATACATACAAAAATTTAGAAGGTTATCAAGAAATTCGAGGTTCTTGTTCACCCTTAGTCCAGTGATGTTCCTAAAGGCCACAGCATGTTTCAAGGTGACTCTCCCTTGAAGGTGCCCGGGGATGCTCAGATTGTACCTCTGGGCATGGTACCCCCCAAGTAAGCATTGTCTGAGACCCTCCTTCCTTTTGACCAGCAGGAACCCCGTTTGCAGGGTATGGAGCAGAGACAACCAGAGCAGAGAAGCTGAAGAAGAGAATTTGAGTTATAAATCAATCCTTACACGCTCAGGAACAACGATTGACCAAAGTTCAGGGAGGAGGGTGATTTGGGGAAGAGCTAACAACTGCAATGAAGAGCAAACCTGTGCATAGTCTGGAAAGCTATTAGTGTCTAGAGAAAAAAAATGAAAAAGTTATAAAGGATGACATTGGGATTAGAAAATGAAAGTGGTTGGGCAAAGATAATGAATTATAAATATAGAAAACAAAGGAATAAAATTGAAAGAAAAAAAAGATAACCTGAATTCCTCAGTCACTCAGATCTTCAGGTTCTCTAGGATTCTCCTCTTTGCTTGTTGGCTTATTTGAGAAATATTTTAAACACGCTACATTTTTAACAGGGTGCACATATTATTGTGACTCCAGAAGATGCTATGTATGGCTGGACCTTCAGCAGGGAATCTATCTACCCATACCTGGAGGATATCCCAGACCCTCAAGTGAACTGGATCCCTTGCAATCATCCCAATAGGTAAAACAAAAACAGATTGTAAAAAATTTAATCATGAGCATGAGCTTATTTCCCTTAGGAAAATTTTGTAGATCATGCATAAGATCCACCATCAACTCTAAGTTTCAAGATAGCTTTATTATTTTCATCACATCTATACATTTTTAAAATATATTTTATTTATTTATTTTTATTTTTGACAGAAAGAGAGAGTAATACAGAGACAGAGACAGAGAGATAACTGAACTGGAGGAGCTCCCCAGTTCAGCATATGGGTCCATATGGGCTGGGGCCGGGATTCGGTCCTTGGTCCCCAGCGCTGCAAAGTGAGCACTTAACCCACTGAGCCATCCCAGCTTCCCCTACATCTATACATTTTATTTTAAGATTTATTTTTATTGTTTTTGACAGAGAGAGACAAGAGATAAGAGGGAGGGCCCAGAGCAGTCTGCATAGTTGACATTAGTTTTCCATATAGTTTCACTCCACAGGTGGGCACAGGGCTGCGCAGGGCAGGAACTGGGCCGGGAGCCTCCCGCATAGGCCCCGGCAAGAACTGTACTGAGGGCACACTCCAGTTCAGCATATGGGTCCACCTGGTTTGGTGCTGGGATTCGAACCTCGGGTTCTGGGGCTGCAAAGCAAGCGCTTAACCCGCTGAGCCATCCAGCTTCCACTACATCTATACATTTAATAGAAAATTAAATGTAAATTATAAAATCACAAAAATCAGTACTGGATAGTGTCACATCCCACATTCATGAGCCGTAGGATGCAAGAAGGGTGATACAGGGTTAAGAAAGACAGTAGCCAAGAATAGATTGAAAGCAGGGCCAAGGGAGTCAAGCCCCAAAGATTGAGTCCCGAATCTGGCCAACTCATAGCTTTTATTAGCTATTGTATAAGGAAGTTAAACTTTAATCCCAAGGTCTGTGAACTCTTTGCCTGGCAACCGTTTTCCCGAAAGTCCCCATTGTATTTCAACATGTACTATGCCTTCATACACATGCACGATCCCAGTAGATGGAATCATTGTTTAGAAACCATCTGATAAGGGAGAACAACCACTATCATTCCATTGGGTCTCAGCTTGCTGAGATGACCCCTTAAAGAAGCTTTACTGAAATCATTCATTTGGGTCTCAGCTTTCCAAGACACTTCCTGATGATGTCATGAGATTGGCACAGGAGAACAGACAGCTTTACAGCTGCCAGGCAACAGGGTAACATAGAAGTCATCAAATTCAGTGTGAATTTCCACTAAGGGAAGACTCTGGAGAGCTACTATTATAACTTGGTCAGAGTCACGATCAGTTGGTTAGTGGGAGACTAGATCCAATCCCTAGTCTTCTGACTTCTTACTCATGAGCAGAAAATCAGTTCACTCTGGGGTCTGTAATTTGACAACTGTAAGTAAATAGCAAAATAAAGTCACATGTCAGTTTAGGATTTAAATGTTTCTTTCTCATCTATAATACAGCTTATGTGGTTAATGTCAACCTAGGAAGTGATAATAAAATTATATACGTGGTTTAAATTCAGTCTAGTCCAAAGAGATATGGAGTGTAGTGAAATTAAGACTATTACTTTTTTTTTTTTTTTTAAGAGACGTGGTTGGATGATATATTTTTTCTTTAAGGTTTTATTTATTTATTTATTTATTTATTGACAGACAGAAAGAGATACAGAGACAGAGAGAGAACTGAGCTGGGGGAACTCCCCAGCTCAGCATATGGGTCTGCACGGGCCGGGGCCGGGATTCGATCCTCGGTCCCCGGGGCTGCAAAGTGAGCGCTCAACCCACTGAGCCATCCCGGCTTCCCCTAGACTATTACTTTTAATATAAGAAAAACATTATCTTATACATTAAGAGAATCATGTCAGTTACTTCTTTCCAAATGCACTGTGGCTAAAATTGTAGGAATTCCTCTTTCAGAATTACTCTGAAAACCACACACACTATTGTAACTGCTATAGAGTCACCTTCATTTTGACAAAGTTTAATATTATTTATCTTAATCATTGACTTTATTCATATTTCATTGCATATATATATATATATATTAGCCATTTTCCAAGCTAGATCTTCGGTTTCTAGAATGCAAGAACTCTGTTATCCCTTCCATTATGAATTGACATCACTTGGTTCTTAAGGGCCTTTTACTAGAATCAAATTTCCAAGGGCCTCTGGAAAATCCCCACAGGGATATTCCCTTTCAAGGAGACTGATTTTTTTCTTTATGTTTTCCATCAACCAATTAATTACACCTCCATCCCTGATTCGGTCATCTTTTCTACAATTTTTTTTGAGAACTTATTATGTCCAGGTACTATTCTGAACAAGAAGAAATGAACAAAAATGATGAAAAATCTCTTGTCTTCCTAGAGCTTATATTCTAGTGTGGAGAGGTAGTTGATTGAAGAAAAAAAAGATAATTTTCTATCTATCTATCATCTATCTGTCTATCTATCTATCTATTATCTTTTATCTATCAATCATCTATCTAACCCTGCTTATCTATGATATGAGATGGGGGTAAATGTTATGGAAAAAATAAAGCAAGAAAAGTAGCTATTGTGGCAAATGTACAGCTTAAGGCTTACAGTTTTAGATCACCAGAAGGCATTATGGTGATATCTAAGAAAAGACTTAAAGGAAGTGAACGAGTCAGTCATATGGGGAACTGAGAAAAGAGCATTCCAGGAATTCTAAATACTAAGATCTGTGGTCAGAGTAGCAACAGCAAGAAGGTTAGTGTGCTTGAAGTGATGTGAGGGATGGGGAGAGAAGTAGGAGATGGAGGTAGTTAGGTGGGGCCTGGTAAAAATTTGTGGGCCATTATAATGACTTTGCTATTTGAGTGAGAAGGTAGCCATTGGAGAGTTTTGAGCAGAGAAGTGATCTGTTCTGATTTAAGTTTTATAAGGTTGCCTCTGACAGAGAATAGACTATAGCAGTCATTGGAGTGATCTAGGCAGAGAGATGATGGTGCCTGGACCAGAATCATAGAAATTTGGATTTTGAAAAATGACCAGATTCTGAATAAAGTCTAAAGGTGGCTCTGACAGGTTTTGTCTAAAGTTTAGACATAGAATGTGAGAGAAAAAAAGAGTGGAACTCCTTTATTCACATACGGTCAGATAGCATGTCTTATTGAGTATGTTTAAAATACTCACTGAGTCCATTTTTTTTTTTTTTTCACAGTCACTAACCTTTTTGAGGCCTATCCCACCATTTACCCTCGGTGTTATGGAAACAAGCGCTTATCATTTTTTCTTTCTTTTATTTATTTACCATTTTTATTTCACATACTTCCAGAGGATTTAGGTTTCTTACTAAATCTTAAATATTTTAAAAATTGGACAATTTAGACATAAAAATATAAGCCACCTGAATAAAATAGAGGAAGTAGTTGTTTACAGGAATGATTGTGGGCTGATAATTGCAATTGGACGTGCAGCATAGTTCTGAGAGTTTCTGGAAGGCAAAGAAAGAAACAATTTGGCTCAGAAGCTTTCATTGGTTCACAGAAGAAAGCTACAGATTACTTGAGAGCCAACCTGTGTCTAATAACCTAACTCAAAGGTGAATTTACTTATTCAACTTGTTTTTCATTGACTATTTCTTTTTTTAAAAAAAGAGATTTTATTTTTTTGACAGAGACAGAGTGACAGAGAGAAGGGGGAGGGCCCAGAGCAGTCTCCATAGTTGTATGTCATCAGTTTTCAACATGGTTTTTGTTCCACATAGGTGGTGGGGGCCTCACAGGGAGGGAACTGGGCTGGGGGCCTCCCGCATGGAAAGCATGCCCCCTCGAGCCAAACGGGGAGATAGGAAGCACACCTCAGTTCAGCATATGGGTCCACATGGGCTGGAGGCCTGTCTGTATTCAATTTTCGGTCCCCAGGGCTGCAAAGAGAGCTCTTAACCTGCTGAGCCATCCCAGCTTCCCACATTGAGTATTTCTTATGTGTGTAGGCGTCTTTGCGCATAAGGGGAATCCTTTAATACAATGAATATCTGCACCTATGATCAAGGAGATCTGGCTTTCAGATTAAAGAGTCAATCATTAGTTTAATAAGGGAACAGGAAAAACTTGTCTAATTAGCTAGCTTGTAAGAAAAAGCATTTTGATATTGGATAACACATTATTTGTACTGTTAGTTCAGGGTTTCAGGTGCACACATGGTTTCTCCAGTAAGATGAAATAATTTTGAAGTGCATCTACCATGTCTTACATTTCAGTGCCTCCCACACTGTGCACTCAGACAGCTCTGCCCAGAATGTGCTTTTCCTGGATGCCCACATACCTAACATGGTGCTTTGTGTGGTAAGGATCCAGCAAATAAATAGTTGTTGAATATTTACTGTGCACTTATTATAAGTTAGTAAATGTCTTCTTCAATAATTAATGATTTTGTTAAAATTTGAGATTGAGCACTTTGAAATAAGTCTTAGGAAATACATTTACATTTTAAATTTTGTTTTACCTCCTTCTGTTCCCAGTAGGAGTAAGGCAGGTCTCTCCGCATATTTTAAAGACTTGACAAATGTTATGGAGTAAATGGCAGGCAGACTTCAGGCTCACATAAGCAAAATGTATTTTTAAACTCCCAAATCCGGACATGTGGTGTAAGAAAAAGTTTGGAAGCTTTTTCTGGATATAGCAAACAGTCTGAGAGATGTAGTTTAAATGGAAATATATTAGAATATATGATGCATTTTTCAGAGACAGGAGGAAAATATGAAATCAGGACTGTTTCAGAAATCTAAACTACCAGGCTTGGATTTCATGTTCCTATTCTACCATGTCAGGTGATCTGAAAAGACTTGGGTAAATATGTTTCAAGTGGTTTAATGTGTTGTATTTATATCTGAGCATTTCAGATATAATTGAAACAAATAAGAGGGTGAACTATCAAATAGTCATTCATATAAATGCATTAAAATAATAATTTTTAAAATGTGTTTTCATCCTTCTCCATCTTTTATGAGGACATGTTTTGTAGGTGATTGGTATAGTTTTGTACCAATTGGTAGATCTAATGGTTTAGCTTTGATACTCAAAAAAAGCTTTCGTTATTATTGCCAGCAGATGGCACTACATTTTCACTCATTGAAGAGTTTCACTAACCTCAGCTAGGTTATTCTTCAATAACCTACTACTAACCATTTATTATTTTAGGGCGATGCCAACTCAGAGTAAATGTGACCAAATGTTAGATATTCTGAGGTCTTTTTTTCAAAATTGTATTTTAATTGCTTTACTGGGACAACTACTGGAAACATGATAAAAATAAAGAAATTAAGCACAAGCAAATGTTCTCATATTTCCATCTTTCCACACTGGCTGACACTGTCCCAACCCCACCCTTGTTGCCTCTAATCTGAACTATTAAAACAGCTTCCTGCTGTTTTCTCTACATTTGGCTTCTCACAATTATGGTACATTCTATACTCTGGTGTCCTATTACTCTTGGAAAAAATTCAGATCATGTTACTTCTGTCCTCAACCATTTAACAGTATCTTTTTGTGTAATACATTTTGAATAGTTGTCTTAGCCTCCTGTGCAAAGCTCTATCTTCTATGATCCCAAATGCATCTTTTTAAATTCCCCTTGCCCTTTTCTTCTCTAAAGATTGACTAGTTTCCTGAGTAAGGTTTCTGTTTTCTTAATGTCAAGGACCTTTTTATCCCAATTATTTTTTATTGTGGTAATATACACATAACATAAAATTTACCACTTTAATCATTCTTGAATGTATAGTCAGTGGTACTCATTACATTCATATTGTGCAATCATCACCATCACTCATCTCCAGAACTCTTCATTTAGCAAAATTCAACCTTCTTACCCATTAAGCAATAACTCCTCCTGTGTTTGTTTTGGCAGCACGTACTAAAATTGGAATGATACAGAGAAGCGTAGCATATTTGACATGGGAACCAGAAATATTTAATGGGGAACGAGTAGTCTTTTCAATGTACGGTGTTCGGAAAACTGGATATTCACCCACAAAATAATGAAATCGTACCTTTATCTTATACCTCTTACAAAAATTAACTCAGAATACACATAAACAAGACCTGAAACTGTAAAGCTCCCATGGGGTGAGGGTGGGGGGGGGGGGAATGGAAAAATAGCTTTTTGCTATTGGTCTTGGCAAGGATTTTTGGACATGACACCAAAGCAAAAGCAAAAAACACAAAAATCAATGAGTGGAACGACATCAAACTAAAAAGCTTCTGTACAGCAAGAGAAACAATAAAATGAAAAGGCAACCTATAGAATGGGAGAAAATATTTGCCAATCATATACCTAGTAAGTGTTAATATCCAAAATATATAAGGAACTCATACAACTCAGTAGCAAAAACACTTTGTTTTTATTAGTAAAATATTGGAAAAATGGTCTGAATAGACATTTTTCCAAAAGAAACAGAAATGGCCAACAGGTTCATGAAAAGTTACTCCACATTACTAATCATCAGGGAAATACAAATAAAAGCACTGAGATATCACTTCACACCTGGTAGAACTGTTATTTTTAAAAAGACAAGAAGGGGATGCAGGGAGGGCTCAGCAGGTTGCTTGTCTTGCAACCACGAGGTCTGGGTATTAAGTCCCTGCACTGGCTCATGCTAGCCCATGTGCAAGTGGTAATCACTGGGACGGCAATGAAAGTTCTCACCTCCCAGGTGGGAGGCCTCCAGTTTGGTTCCCTTCCCGTGTTGCCCCACATTCACCTGTGGGATGAAATCATGTCACAACCAATGATGTACAACTCTGGAGGCTGCTCTGGGCCCTCCTCCTCTTTTACTATCTCTCTGTCTCTCAAAACCAAAACAAAACAATACAAACAAAAAAAGATCTTGCCTTAGTATAGCTTCCTATAACCAGATTCCTATAAACATGTACTTTCTCTGAAGTCTCTTCTTATTTTAATCCTTCCTCTCAGTGTATATTATTTAGAATATAGTTTTTGTGTATACAACTTAATTGGTTCAGGCCACTGTCGTTCTGAATGTTGTTAAAAGCTAAACTTGATTTTTTTTTTCCTTTTCCAATAACATACCAGATTTGGCCACACTCCACTGCAAGAAAGACTCAGCTGCCTGGCCAAGGACAATTCTATCTACATTGTGGCAAATATTGGGGACAAGAAACCATGCAACGCCAGTGACCCCCAGTGTCCTTCTGATGGCCGTTATCAATACAACACTAATGTGGTGTTCGATTCTCAGGGAAAACTGGTGGCACGCTACCATAAGGTAGACTGAATTTGCAAATAATTCAATTACTGAATGTTTAACAAAGTAAAGTGGCTAAGGAGGGGGAAAAATCTTTGTTGTTGATAATAAAAAGCATACTTTAGAAGCACAGTAGAAACTAAGCATAGGAAGTAATGACTAGGAGTGGGAAGCTCTTATAAAGAGGCTCCAGAGATTTCCTGCACATTCTGGAATACAAGAGTGTGTTCCGAGCGTGAGAATCAGTAGGCCCCATCCGCATGAAATATAATGTCATCTTTTGAACTTCGACCTTTTAAGGCGTGCTCTGGCAATGGGTCAAGGATAAAATGAAAAACTCCTTACCAGAGAGACTTTGTTTTGAAGAGAAAGGAGCAAAGAAAGCTCATGGTCCACAGAAAACCATTAAATGTCCTTGGCAAATAGAAGTTATCTATTTCACTCCCACGTCTTATAAAAATCCAAGCAGATCTTAACAGATCAGGATTCTCTTGTACGTATCTATAAAATGTGGAGGCTGAACCACAGGCTCCTGTCAGCTGTAGTAATCTCTGATTCTGTAGCACTCTTCCCCTGTGAAGACAGTGGTCATAGATGAAATGTCAAATAATTGTGAGATTGCACTTTTCCAGACAACTGTAATGTCCAGATCAACCACTGAAAAGAGATTTCTCCCCATTTCATCTCCTGTTTATTGCAGCAAAACCTTTTCCTGGGGGAAGATCAATTCAATGCACCCAAGGAGCCAGAGTTGGTAACTTTCAACACCCACTTTGGAAAATTTGGCATTTTCACATGCTTCGATATTCTTTTCCACGATCCTGCTGTGACCTTGGTGAAAGATTTTCACGTGGACACGATAGTGTTTCCCACAGCTTGGATGAATGTTTTGCCACATTTGTCAGCTATTGAATTCCACTCAGCTTGGGCTATGGGCATGGGGGTCAATTTCCTTGCATCCAATATACATCACCCCCCAAAGAAAATGACAGGTAATGAATGTGTGATTGTTAAGGCTTTGTGTAATCCAAAAAGAAACAATAATCTTTTTTTCTAGCTGATATGTATTTTTTAATACAGTTTTTTCAGCTCTTAGTTTTTGCATATAAAGCTAATAACATGCTATTAAATCAATTTTCATCTAAATTATTTTTATATTTATTTAGTTTTATTTAACTTGAATAAACACTTTTTTTTCCTTCAGAATTCACCACTTCTTTTCTTGGCTTCTTGGTGTCATAATCTATTGGATTTCTTTTCATTTGTCCTTGCCATATTTCACTAAAAGTAATGTAT
>PVKE010042037.1:0-13915 GCA_004027555.1 Craseonycteris thonglongyai | reverse complement strand
ACTGTGAAGTTACTAAATACCATTCTCACCATAACTGCCAACTGTGCGGTGTCTGATATATCTGTTGACTCGTCAAATTGCAGAGAGAAGCAGTCACATATTTCCAAGTCAGTCTTTAACTGAGTTTGCAAGTCTTTTGAAATTGCGTGTATTCTTCTTGTGACTGTGTTATTTGACAACTGTAGGTCTTGTATCGCCGTCATAATCTCACGCTTGTTAGAATATTCCTCAAACAAACAATCGGCAGCAGTCAGAAATGCTTCTTTGAACAATTCACCATCCTGGAAAGGTTTTTCTTCTTTGCGAGCATGTGAGAAATTTTGAAAGAAGCAATGGTTGCCTCTTTAGATTTTTCCACATGTCTAGGGGAAACAGTCTGTTGAGTAGTTAAATTTAATTTTAGTTGATTTATTTTTTTCTTTCTTCAGATTTTATTTTTTTTATTTTTTTTTATTTTTATTTTGACAGAGTAGAGAGAGAGAGAGAAAGATACAGAGCCAGAGAGAGAACTGAACTAGGGGAGCTCCCAGTTCAGCACATGGTTCCGCACGGGCCGGGGCTGGGATTCGATCCTCGATCCCCAGCGCTGCAAAGTGAGCGCCTAACCCACTGAGCCATCCCGGCTTCCCCTTACTTCAGATTTAAGTGGATAATTCATATCAAAAGTGGTATGACTTGTCTGAAAGTGACGTTCAACATTATGTTTTTACGGCACTGAAATACTACTGCCACACAACAGGCAAACACATTTACCTTTTAAATTAATGAAACAATATGATTCCTCCCAATCTGTGTTAAAACTATATGTTCATTTTCTTTTATTTGGTCCACTCATTTTATGACTAAAAAAATAAAAATAAAAATAGTTATAGAACTACAATATCATATCCAATTGCCACCATAATAATAGATTATCTACCTTGCTTTTAGTTCATTTAAAATCGAATCTATCAAAACACTGTGACCCTAGCTAACCGTCACGACCCGATCAGTCCAGCAACCGCAATCAAAACGGCAACTTGGCATCTCCCGGTGGGTGGAGGAGAGTTTAAAGAGTGCAGCGGCTCAACAAGACGCGACGTGTACAAAGGCGACAGCTAGGGAAAAACTTATACATACGGTATCGCAAACATACCAACGCATATAATAAACCTGTGTAGATACTCAAAGAATATTTTAAAATTCTAACACATGTATAAAAATAAATTATAGTTTTACTTAGTGTTTATGAAAAACTTCTGATGCAGTCAAATAATGGCGGGTTCACACAAATCGGGCCACGGATGCCATGGCGCCCGCGGGCACGGGGTTGGGAATCGCTGCCCTAGATTGTCATTACTCAGTAGTTTTGAAGTGCTGGAACTTCTCCGAGGCACACAAAGGTGAATTGAAAGGTCTCACCAAAGTGGACCCTCCTACTATAAAACAGAGGGTCGTCTGAAAGGCAAATTCCAGTCTCCACCTAGAAGACAGAAGCATTTGAAAGACCCCAGGGTGTACTTCTCCCAGCTTCCAAACATTAAGGTTTGCTTCTTGATCACAGGAGCATTTTATCTTTCCTTCCCACTTGCCAACCTTTCCTCTTTTGAGTTTTCCCCTTTCACAATGAGAAGTAACCAAGAATCCACAGAGGGTGTGTGTCTTGGGTGAGGCAGCCTGCGGGCTCCCAGGAGCAACTTTAACTATTGCTTCTATGGGGAATATGAGTCAAGCCCCCCCCCTCCCGCCCCCTCTTATATACTGTACGTTTTATCTTCTGTTCAACAGACTCATAGAGTTTCAAGCTGAAAGGAATTTAGAGTTCATCAAGCCCAGTGGATTCTCAAATGTATTTTAAAGGCAAACATCTCCAAGCAACCTTACATGGAAATCCAATATATGACACAGAATAAAACAATGCTTCTTGGGTTGAAACAAAGAGGGTCAATGGAATCCTTCCCCTTCTCCCTTGGGATGGGCCATTGAGCTCTGCTGAAATCATTTATCTGGCCCAGCCCCTCGTTCTGCAGATGGAGAACCTAAAGCCAGGAAAAGTTAAACCATTTCTAGAAGATAAGTTTTTGTTAAGCATAAAACTGAGACCTGGGCCTTTTGGTTATCAGTCCTGCTTCTATTTGGCTACCCAATGATGCTTTTGATAGCATGGTTGTTCAAATCCTCAATTAGAAGCTGTCCTGAATGAAGAATTTCTTAGCTGTGAAAGTGATCATATCATCCTTCTGTTTAAAATCATCAAATGGCTTATCTTAGAATTCCAACCAAAACCCAGCATCCTTACAATGGCCTCTGAGACTATCCCTCTCTGCCTCCTCACTCTCTTTCTGACTGAATTCCTAATTCTCTCCACTAATCTTACTCCACCCCAGCCACACTGGTCTGTTGTTTTTCTCAACACATCAGGGATAGCCCTGCCTCAGAACTTTGTACTGTGTTTCACCCTGCTTGAAAATACCCTTGTACACATGTCACATGGCTTGCTCCCTCTCGTCCTGAAGAGTGACACTAAAATATCCTTTATCAGAGGTCATCCTTTACCAATCATAGCAGCTGGTCTCGAAGACGGTGCCCTCCACCCCAATGAGCCATGTCTGCGATTGTTAGTGCCTGTTTATTCCTCTCCCCTTTCATCTGAGGAGCCCTGCAACTTGCTTTTGACCACTCAAATGTGAGAGAAGTGACACTTCATGATGCTCAAGGCTAGGTGTGACAGTGGGCCGGGTTCTCACGGACTGAGCTCTGGAGTTCCAGAAGGAAATTCATACTGCCCGAACCCATGCTCGATGAGTACTTAACAAGCAGCCACAAATGTAGCTTAAACGGGATGCTGCAGACACTTCCTGGTGACTCATCACCTTAACTTCTCTACTGCCTATTCTAAAGTCTGTTTCTATGCAAGGGTGCACCATTGATTCATTTGCTCTAGAAGCTTCTGATCCTTTATCTATGGAAAGAGAGAGTATGTTGGGAAGTTGGGGTGGGAAGGATATTGCATAAAATAGAAAGAAGAGGCCACTTTTTATTTAAACTTTGTGTGGCTCTTGCTTCACCCTGGTGCCACTTTTCCTGTGTTTGAATACAGAGGTTCAAGGGATCTGTTCTTCCTGACTTTGCTGCTCACTGGCCAGAGCTTCCTGCATGCTCTTCCCTTTAATGGGTTAACTGCATAAAACGCCAGCTCTTTATTCCAGCCGGAGATTTCCCATCATACTTTAGGACCAGCGAACCGTCCCTTCTTTGATGGCACCTTTTGGCTCCACAATAGAAGCCAATTTGTTAGACTTCTTTACAGGTCAGGGGCTGTGTGAGGATGTAGAGGGCACAGCAGTGGGCACTGGGAAATGAAGTTGTATTCGCTTGGCAAATTATACGTCTGCTGCGCTTTATGGACCTTGATTCCCTTCCCTCTCCTTTTCCCTCACTCTCTCTGCCCCCTCCCCATTTTCTTGCCTTTTCTTTAAACTGAGGATGCCTGTATGTGAGATATCATCACATATCCAGTTAATGCAGGTTAATAGATTGATTTCAGTGACACGGATCATAATGAACAGTAAATTGTTTTATCTCTTAAGTCTTATTTGGTCAGCCAGGAAAACATATGAGGTAATATGGCTTGGACTAAATGGACCGTATAATAGATCTCTTTCTAAAGAATAAGGACGGGGTGACAGCGCCTCTTATGATTAATGAAAATAATAATGGTCCTGAAATTGAAATTTTTCTAATTTTTTTCCCCTTCTCCTCTCTTGGCTGCCACCAAAAATTTCAGCCAGGAGATGATTTGTGTACAGTAAGTGGCTCTGACTTCTTCCTGGGCTAAGAATACACACTTAGAAGGTGGGGGAAGAGGAGAAGCAGGCAAAGGAATGAATTGGTTTCTAGAATTCGAAGAGTGCCACATGGAGGAAAAGGGGAGCATTATGCAGGTTTTTTTCATAAGGTTCTAATGTAAAGATTTTATACAGAGTGTGAGGATTTGGACAAATGATTTTCACAGATGGTCATAAGTCAATCTGATTATTTACCTGGATTCAAGTAAGTTCTGTCTTTAGATTTATTTTTGAATCGCATCATTTCCTACTTTCCCCTTCCATTTTTTTCTTTCAGCAAAGTTTTGTTTTCTTCCATAGCTCTACATCAAGGCCAGTCTTTGCACTGATTATCAGAAAAAAAACCAAGTGCATGTCTCAATTTTTCACAAAGTAATAGTTTGAAACTCTTCAGGAAGACAAAGAAAGACAATTTTGTTTAATTGTTTATCAAAAGTAATATCACTTGAAGGAAAAAATGGCAGCAAGTTATGATGGGGGGTCAATTATAGAAGGTTGGTTTCTTGGGCTGTGGTGAGAGGCAGTAAATAAGGAGATCCAGCAAAAGGGATAAGGGCCTTCAGCTCCCACTTGAATAAGGACCATTTCCTTTGAGTCATTTCTTCCACACTACAGGTCACATATCATTTAGACAGCAAGCAGCCAGAGAACTGTGTTCAGGCTGCTCGGGGTAGAAGTGGCGTACATAACTGAGGCAACCCATCTTTCTCTCAGATTCTGTCCAAATTCTGTCCAAATTGATTTCCAAAGAATTTGTCTTGCACAGTCTTAGGTAGTTGCTTCTAGCAATTCTTCGTGGCCATACAACCTTTTCTATCTGTTTTTTGACAAAGCGAAATAGACAACTATGAAATAAGGCAGTACCAACAGATGGCAAATGATTGGACAATTTTTGCTTACATATGTAAAACACAATTATGAAAATACCATTAATCCAACGTAGACAATTATTTAGTGTCCCTTTAAAATAAAACTTCCTTCAAAGAACCCTTCAAATTATTTCACTGAAATTTCTACTTTTCAGCCAGTTATCATAGCAAGATATAAAAACAAAGCCCAATTTATTTACAAATAAAAACATTAACAAAAAAATAATCACTGTAGATAACTGTAAAAAAGAAAAGGATGTTTTAAAATGTATTGATAATTAAAAAAACAAATTGCAAAGTAATGCTATCTTATTTTATGTTTACAAGTTTATAGATATAGTATATAAACTTATACATTTTATGTATAATCATATGTAAATTTTACATATATGCTTATATTTGTCACACTATGAAAAGGTGAATGACCAAATGTTTAACTTTTATCTCCTTCAAACAGATGAAAGACTAGAAGTTGAAATACGGTAAAGATTGTAGGTCTTTTTTTTTTTGGTAATCTTTGACATGTCACACTAAGCAATCATTACTTTTAAGATAAAATAAAAAAGTATCTACATCTTGTCTCTAATTACTCTAGAAAAATGAACAAAAAGTAAGGAAGAGCCGTATAAATAGTGTTTAAAAGTGCTCACTGTTTATGCCCATTTCATGTATTTTCCTTTCTAGGGCATTTCTTGATGTTCAAAGGTTGTCAAGTAATAATGATGTTTCTTTAAAATGACAATAAAAGCACATTCTGGCTATAAAATATATTTGTTCTAATCTTAAGAAATGGAATAATTTATCAAGCATCCTATTGTGCTTTTTAAAAATATCTATATTGCATTTTATCTTTTTAATTTGTCAAATATAAACATATTTGAGATTTTTATTCTTAACCTACCTCTTTACAAAACGTTTTCTTTTCAATTTTATTATTGTGTAGACAAAATCTATACTACCCACATTGGCAAGTCCAAAATTACATTTAGAATATTAAATACACTTAACAGGAAGTGATTCTTGTACCTAAAATGACTGCTAAGTATGCATATATGAATATTTTATAGATTTTTTTTTTGAAATTAGAACTCACTCATATTGGTCTGAAATGCATAGTGTTCAGTCTTTTTTGAAATGATAATGAATGCTAACCGTTTGAGAAATCAAGTCGCACCCTCAGAATGAGGAAGAAGTCTTAAAAGATTTAAAATCTTCAAACTGAAATTAGATATCATAAATATGCCTAACCTCAACTAGAGATGGTAGGATTTTTATGATCCATGCTGTTTCATAACCCTGAACAGTGTGGACCCCATCTCAGACCGGAAGTCATTACACAGTACTGCAGAAACTGCCATTCTATTACCATAGGTTGTTTGATAAACAGACTCTGTATGTGTGAAGTTCACTATGCTTTTAGCTGGTATTTGTAAAGCTTGGAAACTAACCTAAAATGGCTTTCTCCATTGATATGTTTATTTGCTTCACTTTTGTTATCAAATCAAACTGTTCATATTAGTTTTTAAGCTTATATATGTTAATGTGTGCAAAGCTTTCTAAGCTAGGATTTCAATCACTTATTCAATGACTTTCAAGAAATCCAGAGGCTCAGTTTCTGAGGGACTTAGGAGAAAGAAAGGATAGATATTTTGGTACTCCTAAATTTGAATGGTGACCTCAGGGTTCACATTTGCTGTGTTCCACTTTTAAATTTGAAACTAGTTAATGACCATTTTCTTTTACTTTTGCATCCCCCATATAGTATAGTATAATATTTATTTTCAGTCACCCAAATCATATAGGAAAAACAAGAATGATATTGTATAGAAGATTTTCAGTGCAATGTTATTTATCATGGTATATATTAGTAAAACATCCAGACATTCAAGAATTTGATTATCTAAACTTCATTACATCCACATGAGAATATTATCTATTGCTGTCTCTCTTTCCATCTGTCATCTATCTATCATCTGTCATCATCATCATCATCATCTATCATCAATCATATATCTGTCTTTTTGTTTATCTATATCTATCTATACTATTAATATAATATGTAATGAAAAAGGATGAAATAAATAAAAGAATACATACACACTATAATTTTAAGATTATAAAAAAACTAATCACACAGAACTAGGGAAAGCGGTGATCATCTCCAGCTGTTAGGATTAAAATATCATTTAAAATAATGAATTTCTGAATCCTACAAAATTTTCACATACACATATTATTTCTATAATTAAAACAATAATAGCTCATTGATACTGTGCTAGGCACTGTCTTAAATATACTTCATAAACAAACTATATAATCCTCATAACCACATGTTAAGATAATTATTATTTTTACCCCCTTTTATAAATGAAATTGATTCTCCCCGAGGTTAAGTACTTTGCTCAAGGTCATAGAGCTGGTACATGAGGGTGCCAAGATTTGAACCCCGGCACCTGACTCTAAGGTCTATGCTTTTAGTACACTCTCTAAATATAACAAATTGTCCAAAAAGCCTATTTGTGATTACTTAGTTCTGTAAATTTAATGTTGTTACCCAGGAGGTTACCATTAGCTCAGACAAACCCAAGTATACAATATAGAAACTGGAATAAAAATAAGCATGTTAACGTATTTGTGCTGTCAAAATTCAGAGTAGTTTAATTTTATATAATTTTTTTTCTAATTGTAGACTTTGCTAACCAGTTTATCATGGGCAATTTTGACATGTTTGTGCTCAAAGAGAACATGCTATTAAAGAATGGCTCATGTCTATAACATATGTCTATATATTATCAATTAAGGCAGGGTTTTCTGGTAAGAGATCCATGTGAATAGAATAAATATTTCAAGAGCCCAAAGAAGACAATTTCTTAGCAAATTGTGCTCAGATTTATTGCATAGTTAGTGAATCTCTGCTTCCGTTTGAAACGTGTATGGACATGGGAAATCTATTACCTATTTTAAATATGTTTGTCCTATGACAAGGACTCTGTTGAAAGAACAAAGTTCTAGCCATAGAGTAGAGTCACGGTACATTCTTACTGGCCCCCAGTTTCCTCTTGGCAGGGTCCCCTAGAGCTCTCAAGTTGTATAATAACTCAAAATGTGCTCATAGGAAATTTACTCCTCCATCCAGGGTTCTAAGCACAAGGCTCTGCTCTTTCTTACCTGCTCCTCTTCCTAATCAGAGCTCCTGCCTACCTGCGTCTTTGTGGACCTTTGACCATCATGTGGCCTTGAAGAGTCCTGGAGCCCTAAGGGCTTAGGATAAATCTCAAGGCTTCTCTTGTACCAGCCTTCTTCCTGCCTACCTGTCCTGAGGATGGGAACACATGGAACTCAGCCTGTTCTTTTGTCTTTTCCTTCTTCACAGTCAGTTCATTCTATCCTGTATCTCACATATGGCCTCCTAGTCTCAGTTCTTCTCTGTTTTCTTCCAGATTATGCCATTTTACCTTTGTCTCATTTCCCTTCCTATTGGGGAGAAGCAAAGTAAATACTTAAAAAATTTAAATAATTATGCCTGATTGGCATAAATGCAGTTCTCCCATGTATCAGTGAAAAAGATAGCTATGGATCTTAAACTTAAGCAAGTCATCATGAGAACCAGTCTCAGCAAGCATTGAAGCTCCTATGAATGTATTGAAAGAGCCTTCAAAAGCTCCACAAAACATTTCTCCTCTTCCTAATTCTTCTTATTTTTTTAAATACCAAACACATACATAAATACATAAGTATTTATTACACATGTTCTTGCCTTGTGTTTTTTGTTTGTTTGTTTGTTTATTTTTTAAGATTTATTTTATTGTTTTGACCAAGAGAGACAGAGAAACAGAGAGAAGGGGGAGGGCCCAGAGCAGTCTCCATAGTTGCATGACATTAGTTTTCAACATGGTTTTGTTCCACACAGGTGGGTGCAGGGCCGTGCAGGGCAGGAACTGGGCCAGAAGACTCACGCATGGGAAGCTCACCCCAGTTCAATATATGGGTCTGCACAGGCCAGGGCCAGGATTCGATCCTCAGACCCCATGGCTGCAAGACAAGTGCTCAACCTGCTGAGCCATCCCGGCTTCCCTTATTACACATGTCCTGAAAATGTTGCTTAGAATTTCAGCCATTTTATAGGTTTTGTTTTCAGTTAGTCTGGGGGCTTAGACAGCGTTTAAGCAGTTTTCTATGAAATTGTTTTAGATTTCAAAGATACAGATAAACACTTCGAATACTTCCTAAACCTTCTGCAATAAATTCATGGCGCTTTTTATTCTCCTTCTGATTCTTGTAGAGAATATATGTCTTTACATATTTCTAGATTCATGTGTGAAACTTGAGATTAGCCTTTGGGAGCCTTGTGTTAATTAAAAGAGGGAAATCAATGGGCCTGTGAATCCCCCTTTTCCTGGGGTTGATTAAACTCCAAGAAGAAATTAAGACCACGTTAAACAGAAAACTTGCATAGGTGGGAGAAATATTTACTGCATACACACAACTCTCTTTCAGAATACATTATTTATTTTTGTTGTTGTTGAAGAAAAAAGATATTAAAAAATCCAGTGACTGATTTTGCTTCATGAACCAAATCAAATATTTTCTTGTCAGAGTGCTCATAACTGCAGCCTGCAGAGGTCATGGCCTTAACTTTCTCCTTCAGATGGTCTGAGAGTGGAATGTCCTTACGATTAAGGCTCCCTTTGTTTTCCTTGGGAGGGTTTTGCTTACACTGGCAAGCTCCTGAGACGCACCAAGGTTCTCTAGACTCTGTTTATTAGATTTTTATCTTCTTATCAGAGTCTTCCTTCTTAAATCATGTCAGCATTTTACCACTCTTCAGGGATTCCTGGTGTTTTATTGTCTATAAACTGCTTGGGGGGTGGTCGGGGAGGGAGCTAGCTTAACAAATATAACATTTATATAATAGTTGGAGTGGGGAGGATGCTACATGCTCTTATTATTTCCACATTCTCCCATGCTTCCTCTCTTTCTGCTTGGGAGCCCCCGGGAAGCCCGTGGCCCACTCTTGCCCATGCTTATTTGTCAATGCAGTGACATGGCTTCTCTGTGGACAGCCTGCTTTTCAGTCATTTTGAGAGGCTCTTTAAACCCATATGTACTTGCTTAAGCCATCTTCAATCATCCAGGGAGCCCGTTGGGTCATTGCTTTGAACTGAAGAATATTAGTGGGTTTTAGTCACAGAGACAATCTGGGTGTAGAGAGTCCACCCTCCCTCTTCTTCGGTCCCTGCCCTTTCTTACTGCATTGGCCTGAAAGTTTGAAACAGCCTTATGCAAAAATATCCAAACTTTGTAGCCTAAGTAAGAAAAATTGCCTGGATATTTGCTAAGGGTGGGACATTAAGGGACAGTGGAGGAATGTAGTGGGCGAACAAAGAAAGCAAGAGGGAGGCTCAGTGCTGGGAAAGTGAACCATCTATGTTCCCTTTCATTGGGCATCCACATGACTCATACTAGTAGTATTTATTTTAACCATAAACTCGTTTGTAAGTCACAAGTGTTTTGTTTTGTTTTGTTTTTCCTTAAAAATATATGCTTTAACCAGTAAGGTTAACTTGAAAAGCCATCTTAGAGAAAAAATTCATCCTGGCTATCATGTTTACTGAATTGTTGCATATAGCTGTCAGAGTCGCTTAAAAACTGTGAGGCTCTTAGAATAAAATATTAACTTCCAAGGGGTTTGATGGCAGGCGATTACACTGATAGACAAATCCTCTTAGATGTGAATTGATTTTTGTTTATTTCCCATATGCTCATCTAAGGTGAGAATTTGATGTATGCTGGGGGAAATATGGTCATCAAAGAACATTAATGTGTTTATTTATTGAGTGCTTACCTGCATGAGGCATTGTTTACATTGCTAGGACACTGGAATAACTGCCCAGTGTACACACCATGGGGATATGCACTCTTGTCTTGCTGTGCTCTACCTGGGAACATAAAATTCTTTTTCCACCGATTTACTCCTACTCTTGGCTAAGACCTTAGGGTGTGTTCCACATTCCATGGTCAAGGGGAAGTGGGAATTCTGTGGAAATTCAATTGTTTATTTTATTTTTTCCTCTAATGAATCTTCAGTGATTATTTTTTCCTTAAGAACATGTTTGCCACTTATTAAAGCAATAAGTTTCTGTGGAAAAGTGCTTAGCATAGCAGTTTCATGCCCAGCTTTCCTGCCAGCTGATAACATCACAGTGAAGGAGCAGCACAAGGTTGGGAAATTGGGGACTAAACACTCTCAACATGCTTTTTAAGATAAAAATAAATAGTGATGAAAGATGTTTGAAGGTTTATCATAAAGACTTGTGTTCATTTTTTAGCTGAGTTTTTAGTTAATTGGGGTACTTTTTTCTTCTCAATTCTCTTCTCACTCCAACACAAATATGAAGAACTCAAGTCTTTTGACTAATCCACATACTCAGACTTCTGTAGCAAGGTGTTCTATGATTTGAGTTTTCCAACTATTTGTGATTTCTCTTACTTCTTCAGCATTATTTGTTTGTAATTGAAAATGTGTGGAGGGGAAGCTGGGGTGGCTCAGTGGGTTAAGCGCTCACTTTGCAGCCCCGGGGACTGAGGATCGAATCCTGGCCCCGGCCCGTGCGGACCCATATGCTGAACTGGGGAGTGCCCCCAATTTGGTTCTCACCAGGGGACACCCTGGCCCAGTTTGTGCCCTGTGCAGGCCGCACCCACCTGTGGAATGAAACCATGTGGAAAAACCAATAATGTGCAACTATGGAGATGGTTCTGGGCCCTCTCCCTTCTCTCTATCTCTGTCTCTGTATCTTTCTCTCTCTCTCTGTCAAAAACAATAAAAAAATAAATATTTAGAAAAAAAGTTTGATAGAAGTTAACTATTATACTGCTATTATAGTCATTTTTAGTATTACTGTTACTATTGCTTAGCAATTAAAAAAAAAAAGAAAAAAAAAGAAAGAAAGTGTGTGGAGCAGGAAGTCAGGAGAGGAAGAGAGAAATGTTAAAGAATACAAGTATCAACAATATATATCCACATCTCATTCGCTCTTTCCAGGCTTAAAGATTTTTCAGAGGTTAGCAAAGGTGGGTCTGACTTAAGGGGATATACAGAGAGAGTCATGCAGAGCATCCTCTTGCCCCAGCCTTGAAGCCAAAGCAAAGGTGATAAGATGATGAAAGGACAGAATGCATGAACTAGGACCATATGTGAAACTGGTTTCATTGCAGCTTCTCTGCAAGGTGATCACTGGAACTTCCCTATTAAGTGGGCTTTTTGTTGTTGTTGTTGTTTAATTCCAGACTAGAAAGCATAACTTAGAGACTAAAGGAGACAAATAACTAGTATGACAGTCAACTGACATATTCCTTTTTAAATAGAGCAAATTGGCAGTCTGTTGCAGAAGCCTTTAAATATGATGGCTGTTGATCCAGTGATTCAAGTTTTTAGAAGGCAAACCCAGGACATTGTCTGAAACACAGTTTTAAGCCTGATGTCTCATAGTGATCAGTGTTGTGTTATTAATAGTGGCAAAAACTTGGGTATGAAAAAAGATTCACAAGGGAAAAGGGTTAGTAAATTATTAAGCATCCTCAAAGTGCTGTGATAAATTAAATTTTTGTTTATGAATTGTTTGTAGTAACAAGGAAAATATAAATGGTAAATTGCTGAGTGATAAAGCAGAATTCAAAATTCCACATATAGAATAATATAAATAATGAAACAAAGGCTAAATAAATAAATGTAAAATATTAATACTAAAATTCCAGAAGTTATGAATAATATTTTTCAGTGATATGTTTAAATATTTTCTAACTTTTCACACTAAAATGTTTTTAATAAAAAGAACAAGTTAAATAAGCTTTATTTAAAAAATATAATGGGGGAAAGCCAGGACGGCTCAGCGGGTTGAGCGCTCGCTTTGAGGCCCCGAGGACCGAGGATCGAATCCCGGCTCCGGCCCAGGCAGGACCCACATGCTGAACTGGGGAGTTCCCACAGTTCGGTTCTCTAGCTGTCTCTGTCTCTGTCTCTCTCTATATCTGTCAAAAGTAAAATAAAAAATAAATATGCCCTGAAGATAAAATAATTACTCTCTATAAATATAAAAAGATATTAAAAATATATATATATAATGGCATTGATTAGCTCTATTTAGTTGGCTTTATTCGTTTTCATTTCCAGTTGTTTTATTATTTAAATTATATTATGTATGGAGTGGAATGCTATGCAGGTTCTCTTGACACATTAAAGATCTTTCTCCTAAAAGTGTCCGATGCTAGGAGAAAACAGATCAAGCATTATTTAAGTATTGTGGATATTGTGAATATCCAAGCTAATACCACTTTTTCATAACTGATATGTAATTCCTTAAAAAGTGGGATGTTTTTGTTATTGTTGTTTACAGATTTCAGACAATCTGAATATTACCAAAGTTACCAAAACTCTAATAGTAGGAACTTAAAGTGACCTATTATTTATTTTTATAACAACTTTGCCATATGGATAATGGGAGTAGATAAATCACCTATTCATAAATCACTAAAATTAACAGAAATTTACATGTCAGTGATGGGGGAGACTAATATTCGTTGAGTGTCTGTTGTTCTAGAATGTATTACTGCTCCTTTCAATTTTGAGGCTGTAGCCCAGAAGTAAAGAGATTAATCTCTGGGGTGATACAAATGGTTTTAATATTCAACTCCAGAAAGTATTGTGTGACTTTGGACAATTTATGTAACCAAACACCCTATTCCTTATCTACTAAAAGGGCATAGTAATAGCAGAGATTGCATTTGTGCACAGTTTCTCAGAATACACAGCCTGTCAATTCCTGGACCTATGAACAATCCAGGCAGACTAGACTTTAGGGTCCAGGTGGAAGCAGAAGAGACAGGTAGAAGAGGTGAAGCAGCCACATGTCAGAAGGTATTAGATTTGATGTCTAAAGCTTTGACATTATCCTGAGGGCAAAAGGGAGCTATTGACTGGATGGAGTGAATAGGCATGTGCCTTTTAAGCATTTCTGGAATTGTAGGACAGAGTATTAGAAACTTCTCTCTCTCTAAATGGCCAATAACTCATGCATCTTGTTCTTGATCATATTCGCATAGAATGGCATGGTTTCTAAAAGTTACAGAAAGTCTTTGAGGCAACCTTCTTTGACCTCCTGGACACACACACACACACACACACACACACACACACACACACACACACACACACACACA
>PVKE010042036.1:0-13917 GCA_004027555.1 Craseonycteris thonglongyai | reverse complement strand
TTCTCTCTGTTAATGGGGTGATGAAGGACAGGGCACAGCACACTGTACTTAATGCAGATTCTGCTCAGTGAAACAATGATTACAATCAATTTGACTACTAATGTGACTTATCTTGTAAATTGCTGGGTCATTAACTTCCACAACATCAATGTGCTGTCACTATCCAATTCCACCAAATTAGTGTCCGAGGTAATAGGAGAATGAATGTATTAGTGCATTATTGGTGGCTAATAGAGACAGCAAGTCTTTAATGTGCTACAGAGAGCAGCTGAGGCACCAGAGGCTGAGATGAGACCAAGGGAACTGGATGCAAAGTCAGGATCCACGACATGGTGGCGCATTAAGGCTGCTGCAGACACTTACCCCTTAGCCTTGGTGCCTCAGACGGCAGAGCTCAGGACTAGGGTTATCTTAACTTGTGTCAGGGAAAATGCACATTCATTGTCCATTTGGGACAAAAGGGGCAGTGGCATTGCATTTAAATCATCCAAGAGCAATGGGCTGACCTGAGGTCAGGTTCTTGAAGAAGGGCCTTTTCCTTCCTGCTAGTTTTGAACTCACAAAATGCAGGGGAGCACTCACTCTGCATACACATGAGAGTGAATGATCCTCACAACTTGAATCTAAAGTTAGGTCCATTTCAAGATCAGTCCAGGAACTTACTTAGCACCTTGCATTCATATTCAATTTGAAAATTCCTCTGATAGTTATTTTTGGAAAAAAAAAAGTGAAATATTTTTATCTATGTTTTAGAGATATCCATTTGTATCCCCCACCCCTGCCCATTTTTTCTTGTTGAGAAGCTGCTATATCCACAATCCAACAGGTGATGCGCTCACACTCCATGACCTTATTCCTTGTCACAGTTCATTGAACCAGAGAGGAATACCTGGTTGAGGTGTGTCAGGCATATTTAGTCTCTCAGGGGAATGGAATTAAAGCATGGAGGTTAAACCAGTCTGAAAACATTAGACATTAAACTGAAACTCTTCCAAGTTGGATTTGGTGCCAGGGCACCAAAGCCACATTCAAGCTAACATATTGGGGAGTGGAACCCAAGAGTCTTGTGGCTGTTCTGATGCACAAAGGAGAGTGAAAGATGTAAGTGGAATTGTGGAGAGAAACTATCTCAGAGAGGTGGAGAAAGAATGGCTGCTTGACAACTTGCTAGGTCCTGAGCATAAAACCCAATGCATATCTCATAACTGGGTTGTGTGTATTTCTGTATCTTTTAATAAACTAGCTTTACAGTGATGCCTTGGAATTTGAACTTAATCCATCCCAGACCCCTGTTAGAGTTTCAAAACGTTCGAGCTCCAAGATGAGTGGGTGTTCAGATAAAGCTACGGGCTGTACAGTCGATACTGTCCCACACGAACAACATGTTGGTGTTTGGATTCCAAAGTCGCATTTGGATTCCAAGGCAAAATTTGCTTGATATTTTCATTCGGATTCCAAGTTGTTCAAGTTTTGAGGCGTTCAGATTCCAAGATATCACTGTAGTAGGTTTCTGTTTCATGTACTCAGACAACCTCTCTGATAATCCACTTTCTTGTATTGTCAACGAACATTTATTGCTTGTTTGCTGTAGGTAAACCCTGCCGGAGATACTCAAACCCCAAAGTCATTGTTTTTTAGGAAATTATAATTGAGTTGGAAAGATTTTTCTGAGTGTTGGATAGAACTGTATGACTTGTAGGAACACAGGGTCTGCAATCTGTACAGTCCTTCCTATGGCTGACAGCCAAGGAGGGAAATGTAAAGAGCACGTGGAAGACATACAGTATGGACTTGGGATTCGACAATCCTACAACAGCACCACTGACTATCCTTGACTACGGGCCCCTATGACCTGGCTCAGGGCTTCTGTACTCCTATGGCTACTCCATGAGGTAGTTACTATGAATACACCTGTTTTAAAGGGAGGAAACATGGCACAGCTAGCAAACAATCAAAGCTGAATTTGAACCCAACTTGTCTCTCTAGAGCCTGCTTGAATATATCTCTTTTTCACGTCTGCCTCCTTCTTTAGAAGCCTGCCTCTGCCCTCTTTTCAGGTGAATCTTGGCCTTCCTAATCAAACTTGTAATCCTCAAAGTGCCTTATACCAGTAACCCAGCTCTTAAGAGAAATGTAAATCATTGTGTATGTCCTCTCTAGGGGGATTTGCAGTATCTCTGATTTTTGCATAAGAGAAGAAAAGTATTGTCTTTTGGGTATGCTAGTTTAGGCATCAAAAAAGGGGGTGGGTAAAAGATAGCATCTTCATGGCAACCTGAAACCCCAACCTGAAGGCTTGCAAATGAAGATTTCTCTAACATTTGGAATGAAACTCTTTAGGAATGACTTTAGACTATTCTTAATTTCATATGTGTTTATATGAAGTGATTCTTTTTTTTTGCTGTCATTATGATATTGATCAGAGAAACAACTTTGTTGATAACATTTAGGTTTTAGTTAGTTTATTTTGGAATGTGATATATTATATTCCTTTCCCTAAAGAAAAGATGCATTAATATGTTGAGGGGAAACATATGGCATATATCACTCAATGTAATCAATATGTATTTTCCCATGAACAATTCTCTCTTGCCAAGAAGTATTCTACACAAGATACATAAGGAGTTGTGAAGCCAGCCATCACAAAGTTTACCACTTAGTCAAGATAACAGATCGATCACATGTATTATGGCTTGGGGCTTAAACTTGATCCTTAATAGATTTTCCACATCCTAGCAAAGAATTACTAACATAGAGGCTGCTGCCAACTGACAGACATGGCTGAGCACTGATACCTGGCACAATGGATTGGACATACCCACATTGTAACACATATACAAAGTTTTACAAACCTTTTTCTTTTAAAATAATTAGACTCACAGGAAGCTGCAAGAAAATGTACAGGGAAGGTGAGTGGTCCTTTCTCGCATCCTCCCTCCAATGTTAACATCTCACACAACTCTAGTACATTATTAAATTCAGAAATTTGACATTAGCATAATCCATAAAGTTTATTCACATTTCACCAGTTACATGTGCACTTATGTATATTGCAATGTAGGCAATTATATATGCACTTATCTGCATGGTGGGGTATGCAGAGTTCTACATTATCACACGTGCAGCCAGCCTTATGTAGCTACCACCACAACCAAGAGACTCAACTGTATCATTCCCACAAAGATTTCTCTTAAGCTTTATAGCCACACCTACCCTTTTCATGTTCTCCCCAACACCTTTCATCCCTGAAAACCACTAATCTGCTCTGCATCCCTACAAGTATGTGTTTGCCCAAATGTTACATAAGTGGAATTACGTGTTATATACCCTTTTGAGATTTTGTTTTCACTCAGCATATTTTCCATAAGGCTCACCTAGGTTTTGTGTGAAACAATTGTTTCTTTTTTTTCTTTGTTATTGCTTAATAGTAGCCACAATTTATTTAACTAAGCACCCATTCAAGGACGTATGGATAGTTCAGTGTTATCACAAACAAAATTTCTATGAACATTTGTGTAACATTCCTGCATGAAAATAAGTATTCATTTCTCTGGAATAAATATTCAAGTCTGAAATTTCTGGGTTGTATTTAAGTAGATTTTTAGTTCTGAAAGAAACTATTTTTCTAAAGTAGCTTTATCATTTTACATTCTTATCAACACTGTGTGAATAACCCAGTTTCTTGGCATCCTTACCACCATTTTTTCTTACTGTAATTTTTTTATTTTAGCCATTCTGATAGGAGTGTAGCGATATTTTATTATGGTTGAAATTTGCATTTCTCTAGTAGCAAACGATGTTGAACATCTTTTCATGTGTTTATTTACTGTTTTTGTATCCTCTTCAGTGAAATGTGTGTGTATGTTTTTGCTCATTTTTCTAGTTAAATTGTTGTTGTTGGTTTTATGTTGAGTTTTCGGATACACAAGGATATTTTACCTAACAAGCATTTACCTCAAGTGCTCTACATGGAAGACAAAACAACTTTTTTATTTCATGTTGTAGGCAAGATTTAATCTTGGCCTGGTTATTCTGCCAAAAGTGGCGCACAATAATAGCCATTCAGTCATTTTCCTTTGTATTCATTTAGCAGATACCTAATGAGTATCCTGTCTACTTTTATAAATTAATAAATCATGTATTCTAAATTATTTTTACATTCTAATTAATTAGTATGCCTGTGAGCAAGCTACCTCATTCTACTTCTCAACTTTGTCATTTACTGTCTCGCTGACTCAATGTTATGCTATAGTCATGCTTAACTCCCAACCCCTCCTCATGTATTCCATATTCTTTACATCTCCATGTATTTATACAAGCTGGTTCCTCAGGCTGAAATAGCCTTTGCCCCTTTTTTCAAGTACAAAACTTCTTAAGTCTCAAGATCCAGTTCAAATATTATCAACTCTATGAAACCTTCTCTAATTTCCCTAGCCAGTGAGATACATCCTATTTGTGTCTACTCCATTTTGCTCAATTCTCAATGATAAAACCTACTTACTACCTTAGGAATTCTCTTGACTTTTCACATAATTAATTCTTCACATTAGGTTTTTCTTCCTGTATGAAATAGCCGACAGAGCATGACAGATGGTGTGAGGTTAATACTCTGCTTCTCTACACTGTTATTGGTTCCCACTAGCATTTGAATGTTACACTTCTCAAGAATCAACTTGATTTTTCCCAAAACTTCTTCATGACCGTTGAACTTTTAATTGTAATTATGCGATTAAATCACATATTATTTAAACCAATGAAATATGAACATGAAAGAAAAGGAGTTGTTGTTCCTGTGAAAATTAAGTTTGTTTGGAAATACTTGATAAAAGCAAGTCAAATTAGAGCTGGTTAAAAATTATGGGAGAGTAAGGATAACCACATAAAACTCCAGAAGGATTCAGGGCTCACATTGTTTTGATGCAAACACTTTCACTCTTCTTCAAAACATAAAGAAAAATAAAATTGAGAATTACATATAATGCATTATTTATGAAAGAAAGACCATGTGAAACTTCAATTATTGAACGCATACACAAAAATCCTTGTTTTTACATTAAAATTAATTAATTATCATTTTAAGCAAAATATATAATATTTATAGCGTTAGTAGTTTTTACACTTCTTCCCTTTAACTTTCTCAACAAATAAAATACTGGTTTAAATTACATCAGTGGAGAAGGCTTTTATTATGTTTTCTATTGAAACGTATTCAAAAACCTTTTAGTTTACATGCTTTTTCACTAGATTGAGAGCTTCTTAATGTCAGGAACCTGGCATTTTGCCTGACACATCATAAGTACTCAATAAATTATTGTTGAATGAATAAAAAGAAATCTGTAAAGCAAATTTCTAAAAATCAAAAGAAAATAGTTTCTTATGATCTTCATGCAATTATTTAATCTAACTCATTCAAAGAAGTTATCAGCCTCAAATATAAGTAGTCAGTTCAAAGAAGTTAATTCTCTTCCTACACAACTACACTTGTCCAACAGAATTTGTACCTCTTTAATGGTGTTGGTCAGTATTGCTAAATATATATACTATATATATATTATATAAATATGCACATAGCATATATATACACACATATGCATATTTTTATACTGGTATATATGTATACATATATTTATATATATATAATATAAATTCTATATATATATAGAAACATATCTGTATGTATATATGTGTGCGTGTACATATGTATATAAAATATGGTCCTCTAAATTTAACTCTCTCTCTCACTATGATAAAAATCAGCCTGTTGGCATGGAGATGTTCTCTGTTTCTTAACTATTATTATTCTCTACATAGTTTCTATAATATGGTCATGATGAAGCCTAACATAACCTAGACACCTAAAATGGGACCTTTTAAAAGGAAAGCCCACATTTAACCCTTTGACTTTCATGCAGAATACATTCTATTATTCATAATTTTTAAATCTAGACATTTTCTCTGGGCAGCATCTACATGAAATCCAATTTGTTAGGAGAGGTGCTTTTATCCAGGTGACCTTCACACTCTGAGAGGTCCTCTTAGCACCTTTCTTGGTCCAATTAACACTGAATAGAAATTTGAGAGGGTTCTAGACAGCCCTACCTCTGTGCTAAAATTATTTGACTGATCAGTTATTTTTAGGGCTTCCTCCAGCAATTCTTATAATTATTATAATACAAAAACAAAAGAGAAGAATTAATTGCTTCTTGTATCATTGATTACCTTTGGCTTAGTTCCTGTCCCTACTTTCTCACTTTGGAGAACAGGTGACATAATCCATTTTGGTGTGAATGTCAACCATCTTGTCTTTCAACTGGAAAGCTAGAAGTGACAGTTTGGTTATTAAGAGGTCTCTGCCTGAATAAATGGATGTCAGTTTTCATTACACATAGGCTAAGTTAGCAGACACAAGACAACCACTCAACAGCTATGTATTGCATAAACAAATGGTATTCAGCAGCACTGACACTTCTTGAAATAAAGATAGACTCAGGCAAGGTCTGTATCCTCTAGAAGGCTGAAGTCCACCAAAGAAATCTTACAAGCCAAGACATAGGGTCTGGCAGAAGGCCCTTTTTAATGTTTACTAGCTCATAAAAAAGAGGAGTGACTTCTCTGGGACCTGGTAGGCTCTTTTAGTGTTGAAAGGAACTACCCTCTTGTCCTTATGGCCTGAAGCATGAGGAGGTTCTCCTCAGAAATGCCTCCTGGAAGCACAATGACTTTGTGAAGATTTAATGAAACAGAGAACTGAAATAGAGTAAGCAGCTCAGGAAAAGTGACTCATATTCATAACTTAGTTTAAAAAGAACAGGGAAAAAAATTTTAAGTAAAAAAAAATTCCCTATTTAAGCAAAAAACTACCGTAAAATAAAAAGATATAAAGCAGTACCACTAGCGTTTTTCAGGTACTATGTGAGTAACTCTGTGCTAAATTCTAGAAGAGTATTTTTTGAACTAAGAGTTGCAACCCAGGGAAGAATTGCACTGTTGCCGTTCTATAATGAAATAAAATAGAATAGAAAATATAGTAGTTCACATATCGTAAAGGGAGGTATACATTTGTTACAGTTATGAGTATGTGGGTTGTTGAATCAGTGTAAAAATGTGTTACTATGCATTGTAACAAAAGCAATTTAAAATGTTGCTCTAGAAAGTTCTTTCAAAACTTGGCTAACAATCAAAACCATCTGAGAGCTATAAAATTATGCAAATTTTCAAGTTCCATCCTAAAAGGAAGGGCTCAAAAACTTGTGGAGGCTGCCTCAGAAAAAGCTACAAGCCATAAATCATAACCTTCAGGGAGAATGAGCAGAAGAGAAAACATTGAGAAAATGAACAAAAGTGAGAGAGTGTAGTACAGCCCAAGCATCAGGACTCTCAAGCAGAGTTAGTGATAATGTGGGGAGAAATTCATCATAGAAGTCTGATTGTGAAGGTTCACTGCGCATCTGCTGTGGACAGGACAGAATAGTAGTTCAGGGATAGCAACGTGAGGGGAAAGAGATAAGACACTTTCGTACCAAAAGCTTGATGCCTCAAGGCACTTTTCATGTTGTAAGGCACACGTGAGTGGGAAAAAACAAGTTCTCAGGATGGAGTTCACCAGGGGAAGATTCATGAAGGAGGTAAGACTTGCCTGGGCTGAGCCCTAAAGAATGAAGCAGCCTAAGGTTTCTTGAGAACAGTGTGTCCTCCTTGCATTGTACATTTCTAAAAACATGGTAGGTGTTGGATGTGGAGGGAAAATAAGATGATCCCGAAAGGTAGGTCTGGATATAGGTTCACATGTAAGATCAGCCCCTGCACCTAATATCTGGCAGACACAAGACACATAGTGTTGGGGTATGCGGGGGAGGGGGGACAGAAAAGCCTAAGAGGAAAATTAAATTTTTTCATTCATTCTCTTGGTCTCGGCAGCAAAGCAATACAGAAATGTAAAAGAAAACATGCAAAGATACCCTCTAAAACATGAGCACGCTCTTCTGGCTACAAGAGCCTGGATGCTTGGGTTTAAACAATAGAGTTGCAAAGCAGAATTTTGCTTGGAGACCATAAGGAACAGTACGGACCACCAGCCTTAACTGCCTGCATTGCAGCTATGGTTCTTGACCTAATCCCACACGGTGGAATGATCTGGGGGCTTTCAAAAGTCCCAATACTTAGACTCCTTCCCAAGAAAACTAAATTGGCGTGTCCAGAGCATGTGTGCCTCTGAAAAGCGGCCCAGATACACTCTAACGTGCGGCCAGGCTTGAGAACCATTGAAATGGAAATCCTAAAATTCACACCGCGGAAACCAAGCACAGTTTATACTCTCTTTTTTGCTTCTCAACAGAAGAAATCAGACTGACATTTCGTTTTTTGTAACCTTGTCCCAGGCTGTCGCCGCAACAGAACCCTATGCGGCCATGGTTCTTTTCCTTAACTCTGTAGGCAAAACCACAGATGAGCTTTTTCGCAGAAGCTCCTGACAGTGGCTTCTACTAACCTAGACATCTGCCCCTTGCAGGGACCGCTCCTCAGTGGCACACCACTGTTAGTCTTTCATATTGAAAGACCTTCAGCGACCCTCGATTCTCCAGTGGCAAAGCCCACAGGGCATTCCTGGCCCTTCCTGATCTAGTTCTCCACACTTCATTCGAGCTGGGGTGCCAGGATTCTGGCCGCAGGGTGGCTGTACTGTTCCCATAAATACCACGTGCTTTCTCATTTCTACATTTCTCTTGTTCTTGCCCTCCTAGGCAAAGACAGCAGTGCTGTGCTTACTCTCACTCCATCCACTTGTGCTACTCAGTATCAAAGTCCAGTTTAAATCCCTGCTTGACTATGAATGGTCTAACACTACAATGGCTGTGAAACTTCTTCCCGCTTCTCCCAGCATTGGGGGAGATGTCAGATTGAATGGCAAAAACAGAGCTGTGCTTGTTCAGTGAAGACAATTCATGGTATTTTGATCATTATGTAGCACATTGATTCCAAAGTCCTGTTGCCTGGGATCGAATCAGACTGTTTAATTAACTTATCATTCGACCTCTCTAAGCCACAAGTCTTTCACATATAAAATGGAGAAAATAGTTTCTACTTCAGAGGCAAGAATCACATGAGATAATGCAGGAAAATTCTTTAGCACAGTGTTCAACCTCTAGGAAATATTCGATAAATTCTAGCTATCTTTTATTTGTCTGTCTGTTCATATGTTTGGACAAAATGTCTCGTCTTTTCAGCAAAACTGTAAGATGGCTTAATAGGACCGACTCTAGTTTATAAACTTTACTAGTTCGGTTATGATACTATAGTAAATGGGGATTATAATATTATACACAAACCAGCATGAGGTTTGAAATCAGAGAATTTCATTTTAAGTTTCAGCTCCTCTACTTACTTCCTGCATAACTTTGGCATATTGTTTGATCTGTTGGGACCTCAATTCTCTGATGTCTAAAATGGGAATTATAACAATAATAGCATTTCCCACATTCTGGAGATTAAAAAAAAGAAAAAATACACCAGAAAGTTCTTTGTTATTTTTCAAGTACCATTTAAAAAAGGATAATTGTACTTATCATAGGGAGTCTATATATGGTTACTGAATTATTCAATGAAATCTAAATTTGAGATTACACATCAATAAATAATTTACTTATAAAAATAGAGGCTCTTTGTCTATTCACTTAAAAATAAAAAGGGTGCAAAACAGATGTCTAAATTTCTTCAACTTTAATGTAGTAATATTAGTCCAGAGGAGATAAGGAAGACCTTTTCTGATGCTAAGTTTTAGACTTTTAGAACATTCCTATACTTTTATATGAGTTTAGAAAAAAGGCAAGCAAGGGATTATGTGCAGTCTCTAAGCACTTTCTTTACATATGAGCGTATACCATACATAAAAAGAAATAGACAAAAGATGTTATTAATGGTTATCTCTGGATGGTAGAATTAGCGGTGATTTAAGCATTTTCTACTGTATGGTTTGTGGTTTTTTTTTGTGATTTCAAATTGTGTACCATGAGATTGTATAATAGTAACTTTAGACTTTTAACGTATTTTTTTAAAGTCCTTAACACATAAAATCTTTCAAAAATGCGTGTGTGTGTGTGTGTGTGTGCATGTGTGTGTGTGTGAATGTATGCATGCATACGAGTATGTGTACAGAACTATAAACATCTCTGGGGACAGGTGACTGGCAGGATTCTATGATGCTTTCACCAAATAAACACTTCCATACATTGCTCATCATGCTCAGAAAATCAAAGGGACAGAATGAATAGAATGGAAACATACACACGAAGCCTTGTTTGAGACTTTATAATGAAATTATTACTATCTCGTTGAAATTTGAAATTACAAAAAATATAAAATTTAAGAACTCTTTTCCCATGGAAGCCTAGCATGGTACAGTGGCACCTACTGGCATGATGTGGTACTATAACCAAGCTCCCTCAGACATTATAACAGGTTAGGCCACTACTAATGCATGCTGAAGAGGCCCAAAGGAGTTCAAGGAAAAGGGCTGAGGACTGGTTTTGAAAGCACTGAAAAATACAGATCCATTTCAAAAGTAATTACTGTGCTCTTGTAGATAGAAAAATATTCAACTATGTTTTCCTAAATGAGAACATAGCTCCCACTTTAACATGCAAGCTATAGAAAACAGGATTTTCTCTATGGGTAGACTTTATAGACATTTTAGCTGAAATCATATATCAACCACAGCAAATAATATCTATGTATTATTGCTCTTCAGATTTAATTTAGGGATGATTCTTGGGTATCGTATTAACCCTTTTATGTGAGCTGTGAATTTACTGAAGGGGCACCACACTCAGATGAATATGAAATAGTGTGGGTCAGGGATGATAAAAGGTGAGTATATCCTGTAACTTAAGGAAAAAATCTTTCTTGAGAAAGAAACTACAATTTCCATCCTTTCTCCAAGGGATCTCTGACCCAAAAAGTGTATCCAGGACAGTTTGTTTATCTATTTATGCCTATTTAGCTGGTATAATTTTTATTATGTTCCCCTTTCATTCTCAAAATTGTCCCAGCTTAGAGGATAAATTATGTGGTCCCTCTAGTTAATGGGATTTAAGGGGTCAAGGGAAGTGTTTTTCTCTTTTTGTGGAAATAAATCATGACTTACTTGACAGGAAAGAGGGCAACTTTGAGAGAAGTTGCATAATACACATACCGATTCATGACTTAAAGTCCCTCATTTTATATTTCACTGAAATTTAGAAAACACAACAGCTGATGTTCTTACCAGTGGTTCATCCACCACCCCATAATGTTTCTATGCATCATTTTCTTAGTTGCATAACATATTTGGAATGGCAAGTAAAAAAAAATTATTTGATTTTTTGGTCACTCATTTAAGTAGCATTTTTAAGTATGGATTTAATAGTAGCTCTGTGGTAGTAGATAGGGGTGAAAAAGTAAAAGAAGGCCTCTTTTGTCCCATAGTTTACAATCTGTTTGAGGTGATAAGACACATACTTATTAAAATGATAAGATAATCAAAACAACAATGAGATAGCACAACACACCTGTTAGAATGATCAAAACCTGGAATACTGACATTGAATGCTGGCAAGGATGAACTCTCATTCATTGCTAGTAGAAATGTAAAATGGTACAGCTGCTTTGGAAGACAATTTGGAGGTTTCTTACAAAGTTAGACATAATCTGACCAAGTGATACAGCAATCATGCCCTTGATATTTACCCAAAGGAGTTGAAAACTCAGACATTCATGTATCTTCACACAGATGTTTATAGTAGCTTTATTCATAATTGACAAAAATTGGAAAGCAATCCAGATGCCTGTCAGTAGGTGAGTAGATAAATAAACTGTAATACTTCTGGTAATAAAATATTATTCAATGCTAAAAATAAATGAGTTTGGGGAAGCCAGGATGGCTCAGTGGGTTAAGCGCTTGCTTTGCAGCCCCAGGGACCAAGGATCAAATCCTGGCCCAGGCCAGTGTGGACCCATGTGCTAAACTGGGGTGTGGCCCCCAGTTCAGTTCTCACTGGGCTGAGTTTCCCATGTAGCAGGTCCCTGGCTTGGCCCCTGGTTCTCGGGGGTGTGCCTCCCATGCAGGAGGCCCCCAAGCCCAGTTTCTGCCCTGTGCACCCCCTGCCCACCTGTGTGGAATGAAACCATGTGGAAAACTGATGATGTATAGCTATGGAGACTGCTCTGCACTCCTTTCTCTCTGTTTCTTTCTGTCTCTGTCAAAATCGACAAAATAAATCTTTAAAAAATAATAAAAATATAAAAATAAATGTGTTACCAATCCACAACAAGACATAGAGGGAAGTTAGATGGATATTACTACATGATGGAAATAATCTGAAAAAGCCACATATTTTATGATAGCAACTACAACATTTTAAACCATGGAGACAGTAAAAAGATCAGTGGTTGCCAGGGGGCGGAGAGGGGAATGAGTAGGGACAGCACAGAGGATTTTCAGGGCAGTGAAGATACTCTATGACACTATAATAATGGAAACCATCATTATGCACGTGTCCAAACCAACAGAATGTACAACACCAACCATGAAACATAATGTAAACTATGGACTTTGGCTGATTATGTGTCAATGTAGCATGGGTTCATCAGCTGTAACAAATGCATGTTCTGGTGGTGGATGTTGAAAATAGAGGAGGCTGTGCACATGTAGGACTAGGAGATATTCAGGAATTCTCTGTACCTTCCTCTCAATTTTGCTGTGAATGTAAACATGCTCTAAAAAAGTAAAATCTTAATATTTAAAAGAAAAGATAACTAATAAATCACAGATAATTAGTGATTTTAGAATTTAAAAGGAGAACTTGCTGTAAGTTAGAACAATTAGGACTAAGTGGGATAAGTTTTTGAAAAACACTGAATGCCAGCCAGGGCTATGGGCAGAGATTATCTTCCAGACTGGGCATGTCCAACCTGTGGCCCAGGATGGCTTTCAATGTGGGCCAACACAAATCCTTCAGACATGAGTTTCTTGTGTTTTATTTTTTAGCTCATCAATTATCATTAGTGTTAGTGTGTTTTATGTGTGGCCCAAGACAATTCTTCTTCCAGTGTGGCCCAGCAAGTCCATTGCTCTAGACTAGACAATGAGAAGCCTTTGGACATTCATAAGAAAAAGCTAAAATATAATAACATAACTTTAGAAATGAGTCTGAAGCATGACTTCCTGAAAATAAACTAATGCCTTGGATTTTCCAAAGACAGTTACAACAATTTTCAGGCATTATAGATCCTTCCCAGCCCCATAGAACCTGTCTGGTTGCTTAATCTTTCCATTTTGGCTTTCTGCAGATAGTTATTTAAGTATATATTTGAATCCACAGGGACTTAGTAGTTCTCTTGTCTTTTGTCTAAATCTCTTGTGCTTCACTCTGTTTCTTTGTATGTGTCTCCTCTGTCTCTTTCTCTCTCTCTCTCTCTGTCACACACACACACACACACACACACACACACACACACACACACACACACTCCCAAATAGACAGTCTTGAGCCTCCATGCAAGTGGTAGATGAAGTTTTAGTTTTATTTTTGCAGCCATTTTTAATCTTCAAAATAGCAGGAAAAGCTATTGATGGAACCACAATTGTATATGAGGGCGAAAAGGTCACCTGTACCACGGTGGGAATTCTAAGTAAAATTGTCTTCTTACGAGTTTTACTGGCAGTATTGGATAAAGTTGACCATTTTCTTATCATCATCTTGACCTTTAAATGTTGGAGAACTTTAGGGTTTAGTTCTTGGTTGCCTTCTCTATTTTTTCTCCTCCAGTGAACTTCAGTCTCACAGCTCTAAATACTCTCTATGGGGGAAGCCGGGGTGGCTCAGTGGGTTAAGCGCTTACTTTGCAGCACCGGGGACTGAGGATCGAATGCCGGCCCCGGCC
>PVKE010042035.1:0-13923 GCA_004027555.1 Craseonycteris thonglongyai | reverse complement strand
CCACGTCAGTGGCTTTCCTGGTAGAAGTCTCTGTCGGTGTGGTTTCCATTTGTGTTATTAAACTTTCAGTTTTAACATCTGGTTTCCTATAACAACTGGAAAAGACTTCTTGGTGGATTCTCTGAAGATGGATAATAGGCTGCATCTTTAAAACGTGGGCAAATCCATCTCCTTGTTCAATTAATGCAGGCAAGGACTTACAAAAGTAAATAAACAAGAGTGATACTCAACATTAATCTCAGGCAGAAACGTAAACACACAGGGAAAGACACAACATACTCTAGAATTTTAATTCTTTTGTTAAGGCTTTTTCTATGATCTAATTTTTTAAGTCATGAATATTCAACTTTACCTTAAAATACTAGTTCTAGCTGAGAAATTTTAACTAACAGCTAAGGCTAAAATGGTATGTTCTATTCCTACAAATGCCTGGTAGTGAAATAAAACTTTGGTAAAAAAAGGAGGTAACAGAATTTCAGAGCTGAGGATTTAATGACTGAAATTATACATTTTAAGCTAGTAAGTATTTTAGAAATCTTTATCACCAAGAGCAGGGCTCAGCACTTTTTTTTTCTTTCTATAAAGAGCTACATAACAAATTGAGGTTCTGGGGAGATTTATAGCCCTCTTACAATTATTCAACTCTTTCACTGTTAAAAAAAAAATCCATAAGCAATGAAGTGAATGAATAGCCATGGCTGTATTCCAATGAAGTCTTATCTACAAAGACGGGGGTAGGCTAGATTTCAGCTCCTGACCAGGGACACACCATGCCAGAAGCAAGAGCACTAGAATACCACGGCATCAACACAAGCCACAGAAGAACGCTACAGAAACTAAAAACGGGAGATTATGAAGAAGTTTAAAAATAATTTTCATGTACTAGAAATACAAACGTTTTCCTGTTTATGTAAAGTAAATGCCAAAAACATAAATAACTTTACTGACTTAATATTAAGGCTCCAATTTGGTATGCAGTGGAATACCGTGGTTAAGAGTACAGGCTCTAGAGCCAAACCAGGGCTTCAATCCTGCCTGAGTTATTAATTTGGGCAATTTAATTAGCCTCTCTGTGCCTCAGTTTCCTCAACTGTAAAACAGGGAAATAGCACCTATCTCATAGTTATTGTAAAGATTAAATGAAATAATATGTATGGAAAGCAGTTGCATGGTACCTGATCCACACTAAATGCTCGCTAATGTTAACAGGTATTATTATAAAAAATTGTTTGCTGAACTGCTCTTAGAACTCAAAAATACAACCAAACTTTAAAGAAGGATGAGTATAATACTGGCACGTAGTAGGTACCTAATAAACGGTAGTTATTCTGAATGCTACTATTTCTTAGTAAGTACACTGCTTAAAAGACTATTGAGAATTCCTATTACAATAGGTTAAAACACATGTGGATGTTAAAAGCAAATATCTAGCTAAACATTTTGTTCATTATATAATTTTTTAGTACTATATATAGCTTTTACCTTCATGGCTTCACTGGTCTGCTTAGCTACTCTTTCTCCTCTGCATTTCAAACTTTCCACACGAGAGGCTACAAAGAAAACACCAAACAGTACTTTAGGTTTTTTTATCTAATACCAAGTCATAAACGACATACAGATGCTATCTGCACAAACATCCGTTAAGACTATTCACATTAACTCAATCTTTCTTAGAAAACTGTCATTCATAACAAGTGTCTTATTAATCTAGACAAATAAAAAGACTTAAAATACTAAAACAGTAGAGTAAAACTAATAGTTATAAGCATCAGATGATAAACAACAGTTGTATTATGAGTAGTCTTAACGCTACATGCCCCTAGAAGCCTGATGTTTATTCTATAAATTATCTGCCACTATGTTTAACATCTTTAAGCATTATCATTGTGCTTTAAAAATAAACAGGCGAATATTTGATATTTGTACTATGAATTTTATAAAAGCAAACATATTTGGAATTAGAATATACAGGTATGCTCACACTGCATCAAAGATATCTAGATATGATTTCTGGGGGGGGGCGGGAATGTGGAACAGATTGTCAGTAATATTAATTTTTCTTTCTCCTTACTTCCTCGATGCTTTTCTTATTCCTAATAAATTTTATTTTCTTCTAATCTTGTTATAAATTTTCATGGCTACTTCATAACATATTCAATGATACAGAGGGATAAAAATCCTACTAAAACTCCAAACAAAATTAGAGGTGAGAGAAAATTATTCCATTATGGAATCATCTATAAATTAGCTTTCAGGAGAGTAGTTCTCAGTAGTACCGGCACGTCTTAAAAGTCTGAGGAAGTGCACCACTATGTCAAGATGACCAGAGCTTTCTCAGCTTCAAGAGACTGGCACATAGGCAAGAAAAGAATTTCTTTCACAGCTGTTATTTCTCTTTTCTGACCTTCCTTAGCTCAAAAAAGCAAGAACATTTTTATAAAAAAAGGAAATGAACAGCTAAAGAGAAAGAAGGCACTCAAAAAGGGCAAAGGCAACACAATGGCCTCAAGAAAAGCTTCGTCACCACTTTTTTTTTTTATTAATATATTTTTATTTATTTATTTATTTTGACAGAGGAAAGAGAGAGATACAGAGACAGAGACAGAGAGAGAACTGAACTGGGGGAGCTCCCAGTTCAGCATATGGGTCCGCACGGGCCGGGGCGGGGATTTGATCCTCGGTCCCCGGCGCTGCAAAGTGAGCGTTTAACCCACTGAGCCATCCCGGCTTCCCCCGTCACCACTTTTGTTACCAGAGATTTCTTGGCAATTTGGTGAAGCCTATGGACTCTTCTCAGAAAATTTTTTCATGTATTTGTGTCTTAACTGAGGTACATTTTACATACAATGACATGTAAACCTTAACTTAAGCGTTCAGTCACCTTTGACAAATATATACCAGGACGTGGGGACATTTCCATCACCCCAGAAAGTTCTCTTGTGCCCCTTTCCCAATCTTCTCCACAGGAAGCAATCATTCATGATTTCCATTACACACTAGTTTTACTCATTCTATAATTTAGAATAATGTTTTAAAATAAAAATTTTAAATTTTGGGGAAGCCAGGATGGCTCAGTGGGTTAAACGCTCACTTTGCAGCCCCAGGGACCGAGGATCAAATCCCGGCCCCAGCCTATGTGGACCCAAATGCTGAACTGGGGAGTGCCTCCAGTTTGGTTCTCACTGGGGTGAAGACTCCGGCCCAGTTCCTGCCCTGTGCAGTCCCACACCCACCTGTGAAATGAAACTATGTGGAAAAACTGATGATGTGCAACTATGAAGACTGCTCTGGGCCCTCCCTCTTCTCTTTATCTCTGTATCTCACTCTCTCTCTGTCAAAAACAATAAAAATAAATCTTAAAAAAAAAAAATTTTAATTTAAATTAAAAATAAATTATTAAAAATTGTATAGGTAATATATGTACCTCTTTACTAATGATTAAAATAACATCAAGTGGCAGGTCTAGTAACTACTGTAATATGAAGATAATGAGCAATAATAACATTGTGAGGTATAGGCTACTACTGAAATTGAAAATATCTGTGGCTTCTAGTAGCAACATAGTTGCAGGTACTGCCGATACCACCACCACTTCCTGCATTCAAAATGAAAGGAAGTGCTAAATTTCAGTTTGAGGTTAGTAAAGTAACAATGTAATTTTTTTCCTACCCAAGTTCATAGTCCCCCTCTATTATAAGGATTGTATTATTGTACACATAAAAACATAATGGGCACATTCAAAATCTAACTAATACACTGTTTAAGAATAAGTTTATCCCGTGTCCCAACTATGCAGATACTCAGTATACATGTATCTAGATCAAGGTGGTAGTTACATGTGTTTACATATATGTGTATACATATTCATAGAGCTGTTCATTGTATGTTATACTTTAATACGTACATGCACATTGGCAATAATGAACAAAAGCTTTTTAAATATTTACTCTAGAAAGTTGTCTCACTTTTATGTATAGGGCACGGCAATCATATTCTTCATTGTTACTGCATGATTTACAAAGGTGTTATCATCCAAGTGTTCCTTAATTTTTTTAATAAACACATGCTGGTTTTTTTTTAAATGTTGTCTATAAATCCACACTGATGGACAATAACTGCCGTTTTCCATCTGTTGCATTAAATAAACGACAATGTAAAAAGTTCCAAGAGTAGTTTGGGCTTGTGTGTAAAATGGAGTTAGGTCCTAGGTTTAGGTAATTATAAACATATTTTCACTTATGACTATCGGGTGGAATATTCTAAAGTTGTGCTGGATATATGAGACATTTAGTATTCCTGGCTCCTGGCTAGGTTGACCATATTTATTTGCGATAAAAACAGGATATTGGAATGACAAAAATAGGATGGAGTTATGTAATATTCTGTATTCATTTATATCAAGTAAGATGATAACAAAAGTTTTATTACATGAACATATTGCACTAACAAATATTCTTCAGTGACAGGACTCATATACAAATTTAGGTAGACATAGACGGAGACTGTATTTCTATGTAACTTTCTATGAATATTTCTCCAATGAAGTAATCTTACACAGCACATTTTGGTCTTTTAATACCTGATTATAAAATTCCTCACACTCCATGACACAATTTTGTTTACAACTAACACAGCCCTCATTGTCTCAACACGTAATCTAGATTTCTCCTTTGACAACATACATACTTCCTGGAAGACAAAGAATAAACCCTATAATAGTACAAAAGTCTTGAAAATCTATGCAGTTTTCACTCATTTCAGAAAAAAATCTTTACCCATCTATCAGATACAGAAATGTTTTCTTTATTCCATGTAGCCAACTGCCTCACAACTGTAGATTTTTGTGAGGGTCCACTGATTGAATATAAGAGTTTCTTCTGTGTGTGTGATGAGTTCCTCATTCAGGCGTCTTCCTTAGTAGCACCCACTTGAACTTCTCTGCACTTCCACTTGTTGGTATATTCTAAGCTGGTTTCACAGAAATTCTCTGAAATTCTCAAACTTAGCCTCATTAATTTCCCCTGAATCTAACATTTTTGGTTGTTTTTTGACACCAGTAGTTTCAAACACTTCACTTTTTCTGCACCTTTTTTCATAGTTTTTCAATGGTTATGGTTGCTTCTGTAACTAAAATATCTTTTTCAATTAAACTAACGTAAGTTTGGAATGTAGACACTTGATCTTTTGCATGTATCAATAAAATACTTGTAAAATATCTCACGAGCAGTAAAATATTCTGTATGGCATACCACACTGAACACTCTAATGCAGGACTGCAGTAGTCGGACTGCAATGAATCATAAGCGTACAGCAAAAAGAAAAGAGGATGAACATCCCACTGCTCTCACAAGCTGGTATATGCTAATGCTCCACCAGAGAGTTCTTTTGTAATAAAAAAATAGCAACAGCCTGTTGAACTGAAATATGAGTCTGAAATGTCTGAACCAAACTGAATGTGGGGCAGAATCTCTATGACGGTAGGAATAATAGTAAGACTCACAGCCAGTCACTGCATCTCACACTCCTAACCTGATGGAAGCAAACAGCCAGGTGAGCCCGTTCAGTAGTTCATGTGCATCAAGACCCTCCTGGCTCCCACATGCTGAATGGGGCCTAGTGATCACCTCCTGAATTCCCTGTGGCTGCAGATGAGCAAGCAGGTGGAGTGTGATCATCACTAGCTCCAGAAGCCTGGTCCTGACTGGATAAAGTAAATGGAACTTCCTCTCTCGTCACACTAGTAGTTTCAGTGTATGCATTGATCAGCATAGAGCCTTATGATGACTAAACAACACACATTCAGTGTTTTACAAAAAAAAAAAAACGAAACAAAATTAACATTTATATTAAAACAACGGGACAGTTGGGAAATATGAAATAAATGGTATGTATATGGTCATCCTACTCCTGACTACAAACTGCCATCTGTAGCTTCCCATTACTATGGTAACCAAAACCTTTTCAACTCCCACTTTTTCAAAAGGACCGCTAGGGGGCAGTACTGACTCCAGTAAGAGCAAAGGTAATTATTTTTCAGAACTTGCCTGGGAACAAGAACCTCTTCTCTTACTCTAGGATTCCCTAGTGTTGAGCACCGTGTCTGACATGTAGAGTAGGTGCTTGATGTGTATGATGGACAAGGCTATGGTAGAGGGTGCTATGGAGGCAAGACAGAGGGTGAGGTCAATCCAGCAGGCGAAGTGGATGGAGAGCCAAAGCCTCCCATGTTATAAGAGAGCTGCCTTCAAGAGGATTTGGTGCTGGCGGCTGGGGCTGAGTGGGGATAGAAGGCTGGGTGGTAGAGGTGCTACACCAAAACAAGGGAATAAATCAAGAAAGAAGAAAACACAGGAACCAGGAAACATGATCCACAATAAAGGAAATTCCCAGGGTGATGAGGAAAGGAATAGACAGGATGTAAGTGTGCACCAGGCTACAGAGCAACCAGTCCAGACGAGAAGAGGAAGACAAAAGGCTCCCAGAGGAATAGCTACAAGAAAAAGGAAAAGGTTTTAAAAATGGATCTGGCAGATAACCTGAAGTGTTTACCATATTGAGAGGAATTTTACAGTTCTACTGAAGTGTTTGGGAAAGAATTAGTGATAGACACAATAGCACACAAAGCAAACAGAAAAATAAAACAATTACCATTCCAAAGGGGGGTGGGAAACTGTTCAAGAAAGAAAGCATACTCATAGTGATGATTACCTGACTCATACTGAAGAACTTTCACATAGTCATAGCAATATTAATACTAAATACTACTGATTTTTTGACAAAGTGAGAGATTAAAAGTGAAGCTGATGAGTGTAGATTATTCTTTTGAGAAACATGGCTATGAGGAAAAAAAGAGATTCCAGGCAAGAGAAACACAGTGGCATGAAAGCTTTCCCTACTTGGTGTTGACAGCCCATTCCTAGAGCAGTATGGGCTGGTATACGCTGCCAATCAACCTCATGCAATACCTTCAACAACATTATGAGGCAAGCAGGTTTCATCAGCCTCCTTTTAAAGATAATAAGCTGTGAAAGCTGAGAATTATATCTAGAACTGAGCAGAAATAGAAACCACACCTCCTCAAATCTAAAGCACACGCTCTTCTATGTTCTATACATAACTTTTCAAAATATCACTTTGTCAAAAATTATACTATATGCATAAGAATTAAGTTAACAAATGGTCAAAAATTAGCTCTAACATAATAAAAAATCTCTTAAAATAAAAATAAATTATGCCTGGTAAAGAATTAAAAATAGGACAATTCTATAGCTAAATGTGCTTTAACTATCAAGGTTATAGCTCCTTTAAATGAACTGAATTTCTTTCATTAAAACCTAAGGAGAGGGGAAGCCAGGATGGCTCAGTGGGTTAAGTGCTCACTTTGCAGCCCCGGGGACCGCGGATTGAATCCCGACCCCGGCCCGTGTGGACCCATATGCTGAACTGGGGAGTGCCCCCAGTTCGGTTCTCACCGGGGTGAGACCCTGTGCAGCCCCGCGCCCACCTGTGGAATGAAACTATGTGGAAAAACTGATGATGTGCAACTATGGAGAGTGCTCTGGGCCCCCCTCCTTCTCTCTGTCTCTGTATCTCTGTATCTCTCTCTCTCTCTCTGTCAAAAACAATAAAAATAAATCTTAAAAACAAAAACAAACAAACAAAAAAACTAAGAAGAATCAATAATTTTAGGATTAAAAACAAACATACAAAATTTAAAAAAATATATACAAAAGAGGCAAAAACAAACAAAAATGACCACTAAATATGTGACTATGTCATCTATAAATACATCAAAAAATCACTCTCCAACATCAGTATCTGCTTAGGAAATTACAATAAACTTTTCACTCCCTTACTCAAGACCATTTTTGTAACTAGTAAGTGCATGTAGGCACTCCTGACACACAAACATTTGACTTCAGAATGTCTCGCATGCTGAGGGCTGGTCCCTGCTGTGCAGGCAATGGGGACAGCTTTCTCTGCACGGCCCTGATGAGAACATCTTCATGACATCGTTATTTACCCTCTCACCACATACCAAACTGCTTAGGCATCTAAATTAGTCCCTCAAATTGTATTTAAACACTATGTAGTGGAACTAATGTGCGTCTGGAATGTAATTTTCCTAGTATTTATCATCACAAATGTGTAGTATTTCAGCTACATTATAGGTAAAATAGGTTTTTAAAGGAGTTGTCCTTTAAACTTACCCATTTATATCACCATTTGTAAATTTTTTTTCAGGGGGAAATGCATTTCAAATTCCAAAGCTCTGATGACATGTGAATTGTTTACACATGCCTGTGTGTAAACAGGCGGCTACCTGTGAATATTCAGGCAGTGGCTTAGGCAGATCAGCATTAGTAGAAAAGAAGAGGAACTGCCTCTTAAGTCCTATCTTGTAGGGTCAGCAAAAGATCTGGAAGTCTACTGCAGAGACACTTAAAATAGCTCCACGTCATCACTACATGTTTAGTAAAGGAAAGAAAAAAGGGGAAAAAGTGTCCTCATTAACTTGAAAGAACATTAAAAAAAAAAATAGACAATATGGAATCCAATTACTAGTTTTATTAACAGGATCAAAAAAGACTATAACTCACAAATGAAAACTCATCTTATTGGTAGATGGCAAATCAGAAGACTGATGCAAGGATATTTAAAAAAAAAAGTGTGCTCTTATAAATGTGGAAGTTCGGTGCCCTTGAGGACACTGCCTTCCCTAGTCACTTGCTCTCTAAAACAGAGGGAAATGAAAAAGTGGAAATGAAAGATTGAGTAATCACTCTAGTTTTGCTTTCAGGCCACTGCACTGACAAAACTGGGAAACATGAACTTCCAAAAGCTGCACAAATTCAGAAACTCAGCAAAAAAACTTTCACGGAGCGCTTCCTTTCTCTTTCCAACGTATTTCGTATTTCGTGAGCCTTGTGAGCCCTCTGAGCCCAAATGAGCAAGCATGCATAACACAGGGGGTCTGGTTTGTGCTGGTTTCTAAAGGATTAACTTGAGGTGTGAATAAGAAGCACGGATTATGAAGTAGCATTCCTGGTAAAAATGAAACCATAAACAGCGATTTATGACTTTCTGGAAGGTAACCCTGTGTTACAGCTTAAATCTGCTGATAACTATGAGGCGGAGGGTATATAATCCTCTGCACCAAGCCAGCTCCTGCAGCACTGAAGAACTCTCTCTTGAGGCACCAGACTTTCACACTCCTAGCTGGTGCTATCTGGCCTCAGTCAAGCCTCTAACCTTACCCAGTAATGCTTTCCCACCATTCCCTTCCTTATGGCCTCAGGGGTCTTTTGTTCCATAAACACTCAAACCCGTTCTTGACTTGGGAACCTTGTTCTAGCTCTTTTAATTGAAAAGCTCTTCCTCTTGTCACAAGATTAAATTCCTTCTTGTGACTTCCTCAGAAAAGTGTTTCCCATCACCGAAACACAGCACCCTAGCACTGATGTTACTCATTTATTTTTAGGTTTGTCTGTACTTTTCTGCTCCCACTAGAATGTAAGCTCCATAGAAAAAGGACCTTGTCTATGTTACTCACCATTTGTCCTCCACATTGAGAACAGTTCTGACATACGACAGACATTCAATAAATATACTGAGTGTGTGGATGAATAACAAGTATCTATTGAGCAGGTGCTACATGCTGGCTACACACAATGCAAACTCAAGTAAAAAGCTCACAGAGCTTTCAGTTTTGTCAGTGACCATAAACAAGGGAATTTGCAAATACTTACATATTGTAACAAGTGCTATTAAGGAAATAAACAAGTGTTAGGATACAGAACTGGGGAGAGGCTATTTTAACTAGGGGGATTAGGGAATTCTGTGAAAAGGAAAAGTTGAGAAGATGGCAAATGTAAAGCACTGGGAAGAGCACGTGTGAAAGGAAAGCGCTCTGAGAATGGAAGGACAGGCCGTGGGGCTAGAGCGTGTAAGGGAACGCTAAGAAGTCTGAAGCTCATCACATGCATTTTCTTTTATTTTTTTTAATTTTTTTATATCTTTTTATATTTATAGAGAGTAATTATTTTATCTTCACTGCATATTTATTTCTATTTTACTTTTGACAGATAGAGAGACAGAGACAGAGACAGCTAGAGAACCGAACTGTGGGAACTCCCCAGTTCAGCATATGGGTCCGCCTGGGCTGGAGCCGGGATACGATCCTCGGTCCTCGTGGCCTCAAAGCGAGCGCTCAACCCACTGAGCCGTCCCGGCTTTCCCTGCATTTTCTTTTAATTGGAATCATTTTAGGACTGTAAGCAGAGAAATGAAAGTTGATGTGGGTTTTTCAGGGGACCTTAGACTTCTAGTCAAGTTGGCTTAGAAGTTCATAAGCTCCCCAACCTTTGTCCAAACCATCTTTAAATATAAAAATGTAAAAGATTACATCCCAAAGCATATACAAAGTAAACATTTATATTAACCATAAAAAAAAGAATAGAAAAGTATACTAAATCAGTTAAGTCAAACATCACCTGCCCCCATACACACACGGCTCAGTATATAGATTAAACTTACCCTCTCTTCAAAAAACAAGTAACCTCTATGTTTACAAAGTTTTATGATGACACTATAAACCTAATGACAAAAATGAAAAGGGACAGTAGTTTTAAAACATGCCATGTTCATTTTCATGTGTGTGACTGCACATGCAAATATACTATAGTTAAATATACTAAATAACATCTAGGTAAATTTAATTCAACAGTGTATGAAAGGAAAAATACATTAATGAGAAAGTGGGGTTTTCTCTATGAATGCAAAGGTGACCACTAGAAAAATCTGTCAGTGTTGATTCACCACACTATCAGAGTTAGAGACAAAAAAGGATAGCGTCTAGGAACACAAGGGAACTTTGTGAGTGATAGAAAATGTTCTGTCTGAATTGTGGTGATGGTTACATAGTTGTAGACATTTGTCAAAATTCAAACTACACACATAAAAATGGACGTATTTTTTTCTTTCTTTTTATTGTTAAATTTATTGGTGTGACATTGGTTAGTGAAAGTTACATAGGTTCCCGGTGTGTAATACTACATTACATCTCTATGTGCTGCATTATGTGCTCACCACCCAGTCAGTCCTCCATACCCCCTCCCTCCTCAACCACCTCCTCCCTCAGCCCCCTCCTCTTCCCTTACAAAATGGATGTATTTTATTATATGTAAATTATACCTTAATAAATATATGATTAAATATATGATCTCAGCTGACACAAAAGTATTCAATAAAATTAAACACTTACTCATAATTTTAAAATATTATGAGTATTTATCACCACTACTATTCAACATATTTGTGGTTCTAATCAATATAATCAAGACCCCCCCCACCAAAAAAAAGTGAAAGTTAGAGAAAGGACACAATCCATTATTACTTGCAAATGATTTATCTACATTTAAAAGAATCTAAAACTAGATAAACCACTGAAGATCAGCAAATAAAAAATCAGTGGTGTTCCTAAACACCAACAATATTCAATTATAATATGTAACCCTAAAATGTTACCATTTATAATAGCTACAAATGGTAAGGTAACTAGGAACAAATAAAAGATATGTGAAACCTACATAGAGAAATTTATAATGTACTATTTTTTTCTTTTATAACCACTTCTATTACATTTTAAAACACTTCTCTGCATATATTACAGAATGGCTAGCATATCCATTCCCTTAAATAACACTGTCCTCAATGTAGCAAGCAGGGCTGCACTCTTATAACCATCTTTATTACATGTGGTTATAACACACTATTCAAGTACATTTTGGAAAACCCAAAATGAGATATAGTATGTTCACAAATGGAAAGACATACATTGTAAACATGGCACATCTCTCCATAAATTAATGTATAAATCAAATGCAATTCTAATAAAATCTCAATGATACTTTTCATGTAACTTAACAAATTGATACTAACAACTCCTATGGGAGAAGAGTAAAGGACCAAGAACAGGTAATTAAATTTGGAAGAAATTGCAAGATATTAAGACTTCTCATAAAACTATAGTTATTTGAAAAATGTGATAATACTGCAGAGACAGCCAAGTGAACTGATAAAATTAAAAAGAGAACCCAGAAACATATCCAAAAATATATGAAAATGTAGTACATTAGAGAATAACATTACAAGCCGTGGAGAAAAGATGGACTATTCAATAAATGATGCTTGGACAACTGGCTATCAGTATGGGAGAAATTACATCCCTTCCTCATAGAATTAAAAATAAAAAATTCAGAAGGAGTCAAGACCTTAACATGATAATCAAAGCTCTATAAAGAAAGTAACAAAGGATCTTTATGTCACCTGTGTAGAGGATTTCTTAAAGACACTGAAAGAACAAATTATAAAGGAAAAAACCTGGTAATTCTGACTACATTAAAAGGTAGATGTAGATGTGTGTGTGTGTGTGTGTGTGTGTGTATTATAAAATTAAAAGACAAGCCAAAACTTGACAGCAAATACTTAGTGTTTATAACCAAAGGATTAATAGTCAGAATGTGTGTGCATGTGCATACATATGTGTGCCTGTGTGCATGCCTCTTAGAAATGAATAGAAAAGTTCAAACAACCCAAAAGAAAAATGGGCAAAGACTATACATAGGCAACTCACAGAAGAAAACTGTAGGGTCAAAAAAAACATAGGAAAGGATACTCAACCTCTCTTTAAATACTACTGCAACGTCTATCAAATTGGCAAAAAAAAAAAAGTGTATGTGTGTGTGTGTGTGTACATATAAAAATAAAAAGACTGACTAATATGGGGAAGCAAGGACTTTTAGTCACTGCTGGTAGGAATGCAAACTGATACCACTATTCTGAAGGGGTATAAGTTCAAATGCAGTAAAACTAAACAAAAGCAAATTTTATGATCTAGAAATCCTGCTTCCAGAAATCAACCCAGAAAATCTGTGACATATTTACACTATACAAGGAGACAGGTATAAGAATGATTGTCACAATACCACTTATAACAACAACAAAACACACACAACCATATGAGTGCCCCTCTGTAGAGGAATGGGCAGAGTGGTGTATTCATGTTCTGGAATACTATTCAAAAGCTAAATGAACAGAGAGTTATGTGTGTATACATTATTGAGGGGGAAATGTTAAGCTGCAGAATGATATGATCAGTGTAAAATTTATATAAAATTTAAAAACTGATGCCACACATTGTTTATGCATACATGTATATAAAGTAAAAGCATGAGAGCATGAATAGGAAGGATTCACTCAGTTTGAGGATAGAGGTTACTTTTAGGAGGGAGTAGAAAAGGATGGTGGGGATAAGGGTGCAAAGAAAGTTTCAACTGTAGCCTTACCTTTTAGTTTCTAAAAAGGCCTGATGCAAGTTTGACAAAAATGTGAAGAGTTCAAGAAAAGAAAAAAAAGATAAAAATGAAAATAAAAATGTGAAGAGTTCTCAAGTATGGGTAGTAGGTACAAAAATGCTCATTATGCTATACTCCATATTTTCTGTTTGAAATATTTCAAAGATTTATTTTTTTAATCAACTGTGCCTGATATAAAAACAACGGAATAGAGCAAGAATGAATCTGGAAGACCTTCGAGAAAGCATGTATAGAAATCCTGGCTAGCTAGCATGACGGTGACCTAGACTGGAGATAATGAAATAAAGAGAAGTGGATAATGAGATTATATTTCAAAGGAATAATTTGTAGAACCTACTAAGGGAGTGGATATGAGAAGTTCAGGAGAGGAAAGACTCTGGGTTGAACTCTGGCTAAAGAAATATGTATGCGAAGGTGCCATTTTATCAGATCATGAAATATGGGAAATGAACCAGTTTGAGAACATAAAAGAATCCTGTTTTATGTTCACCTCTTATCTTTTCACTCAAGACATAAGCTCTTTATGGGGAAAATCTATGTTTTACTT
>PVKE010042034.1:0-13901 GCA_004027555.1 Craseonycteris thonglongyai | reverse complement strand
AATAAATAAATAAATAAATAAATAAATAAAAACAGAGAGGAAAAATAAAAATAACCAGGAAATCTAAATATAAGTATCCTAGCACAATTTTTTTTGTACTGTATAGGCATGCAAATATAACAGTTGAAACTAAAATTAACATCATAAAGAAACCTTAAAAAAAAGAGAATCAAAAAAAAATGTCACCTACATTCACGTACATTGGGATGGTTTCTAAAATATGCTGTCACCTTATACTTCCCTCATTTAAACAAAATAAAATAATATTTTCACTAGAAGAAGTGTTTTATTTGCCAGAATGACCTGATTTGAATCATTGTTTTTAACTAACCATTTAGTTTCTTTATAACTAAACATACAAAAATCTGCAAGGCAACAAGTAGAACAAACAAGTGTAATAAATCACAATGGAAGTCTAGGATATATGAGGACAGTCCAGAAAAATCCAGCTATAAATATCTCTATTTTTTTTTTAATATTACATGACTAGACAGTTTTTGGACAGCCTACACACACACACAGACTCATAATCTGTGCATGTATATATACACATATACATATATAAATATCATACACACATATACACATATCCAAATAACTTAATTCTGTATTTCAAAGTTTTCAAAACTTCAGTCCAAATTTCTAATGTTAAAAAAATTGGAAAATTAAATATAAACCAACCAAAGTAGCTTTGGTAAGTTCAGAGAAAAACGTTAGCGCTCTAACTGAGAACAAGACTCTTTACTGATCCACTTCCATTTCCACCAGTAGAGACCTAACTCATTAACATAAAATTATGTTAACATAAAATTGGGGTTGTAGATACATATTTAATATGCAGTTTCTCCACATTTCACACCCCTTTTAATAATCAGTTTCAAGTATACAATACATGATAATTAGTCATTTAGACATCTCACAATGGAATAACCCCAACAAATCTACTAACCATCTGACACCACACATAGGTATGAGAATAGCATAGATTATATTCCTTATACTGAACTTTACATTTATCAATTATTTATTTTTTACATTATAATTGACATTCAATATTATTTTATATTAGTTTCATGTGTACAATGTAGTGGTTAGACATTTACATAATTGTTGAAGTGATCCCCCAATAAAACTAGTACTTATCTGACACTAAGCATAGGTTTTACAATATTATTGACTGTATTCTCATACTGTATTTCACATGCCCATGACTATTTTGTAACTACCAATTTGTACTTTCTAATCCTTTCATCTTTCTCACCTATCTTCCTAACCCTACTCCCTTCTAGAAACCATCACTTTGTTCTCTGTATCTACATGTATTAGTTTATTTGTTTTGTTATTCATTTATTCCACTATTTAGATTCCACATATAAGTGAGATCATACAGTATTTGTCTTTCTTGGTTGGCTTATTTTACTTAGCATAATACCCTCTAGATCCATTTATACTGTTTCAAAGGTTAAAATTTTATTCCTTTTTATGGCAGAGTAGTACTCCATTTTATATGAGATCTGACAATTTACAAACTTGCCACCTTATGTTTGTACATGGGCAGCACTGTACAAACAACTCAATAAGTTTTCATAACCTTGGTATATCAGTGTCTCACAGCTGTATTCCTGTCAATGTGTGGAAGTGTCTTGCTGAGTAGTGTTCATTATTGTTGTTGAATGTTTGTGTGCTCTCGTGAGAATGTCAGAGATTGAATTACAGCAATGAACAAACATCAAATTTCTTAGTAAACTTGGCAAGAGTGGAAGTGAAATAAAAGACATGTTAGTCCTAGTTTAAGGCTATAATGCACAGTAGAAAGTGACAGTGTACAAATGGATTAAATGTTTTTCTGAGGGTATAGAAAGTGTCACTGATGAAGAGAGGTCAGGTCAGCCAATAATAAGCAGAACTGATGAAAACATTGCAAAAACTTGTCAAATTGTGTGTCAAAATTGTCACTTCACTATGAGAAGCATAGCAGACCAATTAAAGATCTGTAGAGAAACAGGAAAATCATCATTGAACATCTTGGCATGAGAAAGGTATGTGCCAAAAGGTATGAGCAAAAGTAAAAGAGATTGAAGTTTGCCAAGACCTTTTGGAGAAGCAAGATGATGTTTTTGGCTCAAGATGATGTTTTTGACTGTTACCACTAGTGACGAAACATGGTGCACTGATATGACCCTGAAACAAAGCATCAAACTACACAGTGGAAGTCAGCCAATTCTCCACAACCAAAAAAGTTCTATCTGTCCAAATAAAGAGTTAAAATAACGTTGCTAACCTTTTTTTATATCAGAGGAACTGGTCATTATGAACTTGTACCATCTGGACAAACAGTCAAACAAGTTGACTATTTGGAAGTGCTGAAAGGCTCCATAAAAAATTTAGATGAAAATGACCTGAACTTTTCAGCAACAAACTCGTGGCTCTTGCATCATGACAATGCATCACCTCGCATGCATATTAACCCCTTTTCAGATGTATCGTTTCTACTCACTTCTTAATCTAATCCATAGCCCAGGATATGAGAATACTACTTATAACAGATTTCAACAAACATATGCCTTATTCTTTAGTTCCTTAAACTACTACCATAGCATCTAAAAGAAGTTACTTGATATGGAGAGGCTAATACAATGCCTAGTCTGTAGATACATGCTCTAGAATTTGTAGAAGAAATGTGAAATAAAATAAAAAGACTGATATTTGCATTTGTGAACAGAGGCTTCTTAAATTTTAATGAGGGGACTCCTTAAATTTTAGCTGGGCATACAGCTACATAGCTTAATATTATATACCTTTGCATTTCATTCAGATAGATGTGCTCATTTTCCCATATTCAGGTAGATTGAATATGAGAGAAAATGATCTTTATAACTTCTTAGATATTTCCATAAAGCTGCAGGCAGTGCTCTAGACTTCTTTTGTCCCCTTCTCTCTAACTGAAAGAATGATGAGGAATATAGAACTATTTTAGATCTAGTAATTAACATTCTGAATTGTGAATTGTAGAGATTTCCTGCAAGTCAAAATTCCTTTATGAATCCATGAAGTATAGCATGCCTACCCATGCTTGAGAGCTAACTGAGAGAAGTAAGTTTCTCTTGGTTGAGTTGCTGTGTCTTGTTTCTTTGTTATAGGGGGTAACTGACACCTTATCTAACACACAGGCTAAATAGAGTTAACTTAGTATTAGGATGAAAAGTAAACCAACTGGAGTTAGAGAAACATTATAATGTAGTGAGGAAAGAAAAGGTTGTGAGTCTAAATATAAACTCAATGAAGTAGAACCTGGTTGTCCCATTTATCAACTGAGGAAACTTGGACACGTTAATCTCTTCTTGTCTCAAGTCCTCTAGTTCTAAATAAGAATAATAGTATCTTTCCCTGATGATTTGATAAGCCTAAAAAGTTAATGTATGCAAAATAGAGTGTGACCTGCCAAATAGTAGGGGTTCAAATTGTTAGCTACTACTATGGCCAAGAAAAGTGAATGTCCCTAAATACCTGTTGCTAAGGTTCCATATCTTCCACTGTCCCTTAAGGCAAGAATCCTTCAACTTTGTTTAAATTCTAGTAGCTCAAATCTGCATTCTAAATCCCCTTTTATTTCTGCAAGCATAAGGTATTCTGTGTCTTGTAACCACAAGACAGAAAAACTGAGTGAGAAATTTTGCTTCTCCATAATTTACTTTTAAAGAAATTTTGACTTCATGTAGATCTTTATCTCAAAAGATAATTAATTATGTTAAATGACAAACAGTTCTGTTAATAGCAACCATAAAGTTGTAGAAATGTGGAACAAGAATTGTCTAGCTTACACTATTGAACAAATGGCGTGAAGTGTACAAACGACTTCACCATAGAGCATTTCTTATCATTCCAACTAAATGCTTAGAGCTTGGCTAAAGTGTTCAGGGGTCTAGAGAAATATAACAAATTCATTTATGTTTCTTAGTAAAATAAAAAGACTATAGCTGTGACAGGTATTAACTATGTATAACCTTACATAGTTCCTCCTATTCCATCATTATTCTATTCAACAATGGATAAAAGATGTCATGCTAGAAGTTTCTTAAAAGTATAACTAAAAGTCTAAGAAGATGAACAGAAAATAAAGAAGAAGAAAGAGAAGAAGTTAGAAAAAAACAAAGGGAGGCTGAGAAAAATATTTGTTCAAATATAATTTATTAAAGATATGAAAATAATCATACAATAAGATAAAAACCTTATTAAGGGATTTTATGTGTCAGTTGGTATAAAGAAGACACAAATAATGTCTGGATACAAAAAAATAATAATTCTTCTTTAATTGTTTTTAAGAAGATATGAAACAGAAATATAGTCATAATTCCAGTTGCTTTTCCTACCATGTTCAATAGTACTTTGTTAAAATTATACTACAAATAGATGAAGCAAATATGTTCTTATAGCTGTTACAACAGGTTGAAAACAGCTACAACTTTATAAGCAGAGATGAAATAATACCACTGGAAAATACTTCCAAATTAAATAATATTAATAGCACAGAGAAATAATTTTTGAAGAAATAAGGAGAATTTAAATTAACCTTTTCAATTTTTTTAAGAAAATTTCTTGAAAGCATATTGTTTTCAAAACCTAAATAATTCTGTTAGTGCTTCACTCCTTGTCATTATTATTGTTGTTATTGTGAATCATATCAGTGATGATATCACATTTTGTCCTCTTTTTTAATAATACAATAAGCTAAGTAATAGATTAAATTTAAACTTATTTTACAATAAAGTTTGCAGATGACTATGATATATCTTACCAATAAATGCTTTTTTAAAAAGATTTAATTTATTGTTTGAGAGAAAGTAAAGCGGGGGGCAGGAGTGGAGAGTCCAGAGCAGTCTCCATAATTGTACATCATTAGCTGTGATGTATTAATGGTTTCATTCTACATGGCTGGATGTGGGGCTACATGGTATGGGAACTGAACCAGGGACCTCCTGCATGGGAGGCAAGAACCTTTGCTTGTGCTCCATCCTGGTGGTCACTGCTTTGGCTCAGTTCAACACATGGTTCTGCATGAGCTGGGATGGGGAATCAAACCCCAAATCTCATAACCACGAGGCAAGTACTCAACTGCTGAGCCATCCTGGCATTCCAACAATAAATGCTTTTCAAAAACTATACTACTCTGAGAGCAGACCTGCAAGTTAAAACTTACAAAGAAAAAAAAAGGCAATTATGTACTATGATCCTTATATAAGGATGTTCCACTGACAGAAAGTAGATACTACAAAGAGAGTGTCATGCATGAAATTAATCACACTGACACAAATGTCAGGAATGTACGGAAGCTTATTGTGACTGTCTCAAATAAATAGACAGTAACAGGAAAGCTGTCAATATTATATTTCATTGTATAAACCAAAGGCTACTTCTTAAAATCTGAAGAGTATTTTGAAAAGACATATATTTCTAAATGGAAAATATATATATATATATATGAGTGTGAAGACATTTCTTTTCAAAAGAATTAAGTTGATTCTTGTGTTGTGTGAGCAATAGGATCTGACACCAGTGAATAATGGGATCTGACACCAGTATAACTGTGTCACTGGCAACATTATAGTTCAATAAGCAATCATTTTTTCTCCTATTTGCACTGTTTATTTTCTTCTGAGTTTGATGCCCAGAGGATATCTTTTCAAGAGTGTTTAAAAATACTTTTTATGTCAACAATCTGAAATACTATAGTAAAAAAAAAAAGCAACAGGTTTTCTTTCTTTCTTTCTTTTTTAATACGGTAATAAAGAAGAGAAATATTTTAAAAGATTCATGCAAACATGAATTTAAGATGGCAGGTTCCTGTTAAACTACTAATCATGGAATAATTGAAATACTGCAGGAATTTATTTGACATATGGCTAGTTTAATATTTTAGTTTAACCAAAATATTTCAGCAAAATATTTTAGTTTAACCAAGGCTCTTACATTGCCCTGTTGCAGACAGGAAGTCAGGTGTACTTAACCCAGTTTTCTCTCTTGTCCTTCTTCTCTTTATTTATTTTCTCCCTGTAATAGAATGAGTTTCCAAGCACAACACATCCTAACCCTATCAGCTCACTCCAACAAAATCACATAGTGTCACTTTTTTAATGAAAAAAAAAAATCCCCTTTTCAGTGTTACCTGGGTCTGGCTGCTGACTTCCGTTTATTGGAAAAAAAGAAAGACTTTTCAACAAAAAAAACGACTTAATGATGATTTTGCCTGAGACATAAAAATACAACTGCAGTTGACCCTTGAACACCTTAGGTTTGAATTGGGCTGGTCCACTTACATGCAGATTTTTTTTTTCAATAAATATAGTTGGCCCTCAATCCCTAACGTTTGCATCTACAGATTCAACAAGCTATGGATCAAAACCAAAGTTTTCAGCCCACAGTTGGAAATCTATGGATGTGGAGAGCTGACCATATGCCCTGTTCTATTCCATTTTATATAAGGGAATTGAGCATCTGCAGATTTTGGTATTAGCAGAGGTTCTGGAACCAATCACTTACAGATACTGAGGAAAAACTGTAGTTAAGTTTTGGGAGAGTCAAAGTTATATGTAGATTTTCAATTGCATGTGATCAGAGCCCTAACTCCCACACTGTTCATGGGTATGTGCCTTCTCTCTCTCTCTCTTTCTCTCTCTCTTTTTCTCTCCTTTCCAGTCTTTCCCCTACCTCCTTTTTTTCCACTACGCTTAATGAAAAATGCCATATAATTTTTAAATTTATTTTTATCTCCAATCTGTGTTCCTTCTCATATAGTCTGAATGGGATTTCAAATGGGATCACTTACTCAAGGCCATCTCTATGGCTCTGGTAACCCCTAAGCCAATGGGAATCTCTATTTTCCAGAAGTAACCATCATTCCTGGTCAAATAGTGATGAACATCATTGCCTTGATTGACACATATCAAAGCAGAATGACAAAATTAATACATGATGCCAAGGTTTGGACATTGCTTATCAAATATGAAACAAATCATTATCAGTTATTTCTTAGACCTAGAACTCCAGAGGGAGAAAAGGTTTACAAAATTTAATTCCTAGCTCAGAAAACTAACATAATGGGATATGGATGAAACAGAAAACACAAAAACAAGAAATTCTAGAGCTCAGACTAAGTGAACATAGATAAAGAACAAGATGAAAATAAAAAGACCAAAATATTTTGAACACTGGGTGATTTTCTATGTGATAAAAAATGTTACATGTGCAGCATTTATAAGCCACCATTCTTTTTAGATCCAACAGAAGCTTGCACATAAGGCCAATGATTTCATTTGCTAGGACAAATGCACATGGTCTGAAACAAAAGCTTGTTGGCAACAAAAGATTAGTTAGTGATCCAATTATAATAGGCCATTAGTGACACTTTGACACATCTACTGCAGGAGTCAATTGAAGAGCAAAACTGGAATGGTAAAATGTCATATTCACTCTACTCAGCAGTACCCTAAAGCAGGGGTCTGTAAGGACCAGATACTAAATATTTATAAATTCATAAGCTACAAGGTTCCTATCACAAATAATCAACTGAGTTGTAGCTTGAAAATAGATGTAGATAATATGTAAATAAATGAGCTCTAATTGGAATTTGGCTCTGTATTTAATGACCCCTGTCCAAAAGAACCATATGTTAGTAAAGAGTTTAGCTTATATTATTATATTTTCATTTTTGTTTTATGTGTTTATGGAGAGACAGTCGGAGTTTGAGAGTCCTGAGATGCTCTCTTCTGATTGACATATATCATAAACAACATTCATGGTTAGAGGCACTTAGAAAATTTAATTGTCCATAAAATTGCAGCTATACTGGACATTGATTTACACAAATATGTATGTGTCCTATTATTAAGATTTTCACATATTCTGGACATAATATAAGGCATCAGGAAAAGTTATGTCAAAAACTGAGAGTTGTGGTTTAAAGGATGATATACTTGGTATTGTTTGTAAAACAAAACAGTTCACTGCACATTTACATACCGTATTTTCCGGCGTATAAGACGACCCCCTCATTTTACAGTTAAAACATAGGTTTAGGCCTATATTCGCTGTATAAGACTACAGCCTTGGAAGTGGGGGGTAGTCTTATACAGCGAATATAGGCCTAAACCTATGTTTTAACTGTAAAATTAGGGGGTCGTCTTATACGCCCGGTCATCTTATACGGTATATGGTTTTTTTCCTGGATTGAAGTAATCTATTTTTCTAGTGGTTCTTATCTGTTCTTGAACAATTGGCTTTCTCTGTAGCTCACTATTTACTGACTGAGACATAATTGCAGTTATTTTATCCACTGATTCTTAGAAGTGATTTATAACACCAGGTTTCTAATTTTGTTTCAAGTTAGCAACTGAAACTATGACACTAAACTCACCAGAGAAGCATTGTCTTTTTTACTTTCATCAGGGTTTTAAAAACATATTGCATTATCTATGAATTTCAAGATCTCTAAAGACTCATTCTATAAAAAACAAATGTTTAACATTATTATTATAAACAAGCATTAAATTTCTATCAGTCACTGAAAGGAACATTATTTTTAAGAGGTATCACTTTTTGAAAAACACACTAATTCCAACAGCTTTGCCCAACTTGCAAATGATCTGTATGCATAATACATTTATCGAAGATTTCAACCTCTTCCCTAACAAAATAATCATTCATAAGTCCCATGTGACTGGAAGCAACAGTTCTGTAATGGAAGTGTCACTGTAACCTTAAATATAGCACTCACCACCATGAAACTGTAACAACAGATGCTCACAAATGCCTGGTGTGATGAATCAATGCAGAGAAAAGAGATAAAAAGGTCTGTGTAGGTGTCTGTGTGGAGTAAGGGAAGAAGAGGTGCCTTACAAACACTGGAGTAAACAGATGGCAGTGACAAAGGCATGCTGGGATAAATTTGACTTTCTACACCCTGGGACTTCTTTGCTACCTGCAGATACTTATACATCAATTGGACAAAATAATGAAGATTTAAAGGCAAGTGGGAAAAAGAAGGAAAGTGACTTTATTGCTATCATTTTGGTGATGAGAACAAAAGAAAGTAGGTAATAAAGAAAAGCAAATGAGACAAGGAAGCTGTTTATTAAAAGGTCAGTCAATACACATTGACTGAGTTCTCTGACATTCTGTGGTCTAAAATAGTTCACAATCTATTCTCTCTTTCCCTACTGTTTTATTAAATACTGTGTTCTGAGTACAGAAAAACTGGTATAAAATATTCTTGGACTTCCTCCTTTTATTCTGATGAAATAAGTAATTCAAGCTAATTTTCCCTCTTAGAAATAATTAGAAAAGCAAAACAAAATACTTAAAAATATCTCCTTGATGTTTGGGGACACTTTTCCTAAAAGTATTTTTGATCTTTAAACTAAAAGGTTAAGTGTCCCTTTTGATAGCCACATAGGGGTAGAGAAATAGACTAGACTCTAAGGCCACTCAAAAATATGTGTGGAGGGATCTCAAGCAAATATTATTTCATTGAACATGGCTCTGCAAGGCTGTAGTCTAAGAAAAACTAGAGCTGGTCTCATATAAAATTCTGCTCAGCTTTCAAGATTTATTTTTATTGTTTTTGACAGAGACAGAGAGAGACAGAGAGAAGGGGAAGGGCCCAGGGAACTCTCCATAGTTGCATATCATCAGTTTTTGGCATGGTTTCATTCCACACAGGTGGGTGGGGGCTGTGCTGGGTGGAAACTGGGCTGGGGGCTTCCTGCATGGGAGCCACGCCCCCTGGAGCCAGGGGCCAAACCAGGGAGTGATAACTGAACTGGGGGCCTCCTGCATGGGAAGCACACCTCAGTTCAATGTATGGGTCTACATGGGCCAGGGCTGGGATTTGATCATCAATCCCCAGGGCTGCAAAGTGAGTGCTAAATCTGCTGAGCCATTCTGGCCTCCTCTGTTCATCTTTACATTATCTCAATTCCTAAAAATAGATTGAGATAATCTTAGATTACTAGTACCACAAGTCCTGGGTCAAATGCAAACATTTTCTATAGGGGAAATATTATCATCCTTCAAGTTAAATAATAACAGTTTTGCAAATCAAATATATAATACATAAACAAACATAACCAGGAATAGAGGACAGAGCAATATGAATGAATGCCTTCAAGCCCAAAACAACAAGCTATATCACCTGATCCACACATACTACAGTATTGATATTAGCAGATATGAATATTAAATATAAATGTAACTATTTTTAAATAGCTATATAAAATATGTTAAATGAGAAAACAATAAGAATAGTATGTTTTATTTGGAAAATCTGATTAAAAAATAGAAAGCGTAACAAAATTAGAAACTTAATGTATTTAGATAACAGGAAAGATAATAGCAGATTAGACAAAGTAGAAGAAAGAGTTAATGGACTGCAACATAAGTAAAAGAAAAAAAAATCTAGATTAAGATAGAATCAAAAATAGAAAATGGAGAAGATAAGGTATGCAACAAAGATGATACACTGAGAAGTCAGAGAAAGGGATAAGAGATGAGTCATAAGTAATGTTTAGTATAGAAATAACCAAAAAAATTCCAAACTTGATGAAAGACATAAAACAACAAATTCAAGAGACTATTAATTCCAAACAAGAAAATATAAGAAATTACTGTCTACATTTCATGTTTCTGCATGTCTTACAACCAAAGCGTTGAATGGATTTGTTGACCAATCTTTACATGGATGTTTGTATAGCTAATAACTTTGGAAAACAGAGTTACTGTATTTTCTGGCGTATAAGATGACCGGGCGTATAAGATGACCCCCTAATTTTACAGTTAAAACATAGGTTTAGGCCTATATTCGCTGTATAAGACTACCCCCCACTTCTGAGGCTGTAGTCTTATACAGCGAATATAGGCCTAAACCTATGTTTTAACTGTAAAATTAGGGGGTCATCTTATATGCCGGAAAATACGTAGTGCATTACTCTGCAGCAAAGAGAGGATTCTATATGCTCTACTAATAACAAAGGCAAATCTATAAACTCATGTTCCCTCCACTCAAGGTCTTTTACCTGAAATGCAACCCACTGACCTATGCAGGTATCACCTGGCCCTTTGAATCTCTATCTGGGAATTGAGACTCAGAGAACCAGCACCAAACTAATAGTCTGGCTAGGGGCAATGCTGTGAATAATAAAAGTCCTTTGTCTCTGATCTGGAAATAGCTTGTCTTTGGCCAGCACTCATAAAACTGTAGCAACTGTATTAGCTTTAGAGTAAAAAAGTAGCAGTTCTTTCAAAGTTCTTTTTTTTTTTTTTTTACTGTTTTTGACAGAGAGAGAGATAGAGAGAGATATACAGAGACAGGGAGAGAACTGAACTGGGGGGAACTCACCAGTTCAGCACATGGGTCTGCACGGGCCAGGACCAGTACTCAATCCTCGGTCCCCGGCACTGCAAAGTGAACGCTCAACATACTGAGCCATTCCAGCTTCCCCGACTTTCAAAGTTCTTGATATTTATACCCAGTAAAAATACAGAAAGCAAGACAAAAATCTGAGTATCAGCCAGAGAAAACTGTCAGATTACATTCAAACAAGAAAAAGTACAATAACAACTGAATTTTCAATAGAAATCATGGAAGTGATAAGAAAATGGAATGATATCAAGTTCTAGAAGAAAATTCTAACAACCTTGAATTTTATAATCAGTAATAAATTCTCTATATTCAAGATTTCCCAGGCAAATGAATTGAGGAAATGTATTAATAGTAGACCCAGGTTTAAGAAATTCTAACAGGTATTCTTCTGCTGGCAGGAATATGATTATAAATGAAAGGACTCAGATGATGTAGAAATGATGATAATAAAATATGTGTGTGTATATATATATATATATATATATATATATATATAAATTTAACTTAAAATATATGCAACAATACTGCATATTTTGGAATATAGGGCCAATTAAAATAAAAGATAACAATGGAATTCAATTTGGAAAAGAGTTGGTGGTACTAGTGTTCTAAGGTAATCTTTTTTTTCTAGAAAAAAAAAGTTTAAGATAACAAATAATTTTTTTTAATACAGAAAGGATGTGTACTATAATCTCTAGGAAAACCCTTAACCTCATATTTACTTACAAGAGAAAAGAGAAGACAAAACAATTAAATTAAATTTTCATTTTCAAATATGTCTTGACAGAGAAAAGATTAACAGATCAGCTAGATCAGGATTACAGTATACTATATATATATTTTTAACTGCTCACAGACAGATAGATGTTAAAGTTTAGAAAACCTTGTATATATTCAAATTTTGAAGTGCAGGAATATTTTGTTTTGACAAATAAAAATAAGATAAGTCCATGCCTTGTTAGCATTGTTAAAAATCCCTTAAGGTGTCTTTGAACTATGCTGCCCAGAGGTCCCCAAAACACTGTGTATTTATTTATAAAACGAAATTATTACAGCACTTAAGACTGACTGTGTAACTACATAGTAATATTGTTACTTAAATGTCATACATTTAAGACATTTGGCATTTAAAACAAGAACAAAAAAATCCTCGGAAATTTTTCATATCAAAGATGATGAACATTTTAAAAATAATAACAATTATTAAATTATTGTTGTTATTCACTTTACTGAACTGAATCAAACAGAAAATAAAGAGTGGCAAATAGTAAAAACAAGATTACTTATAGGGGGAAGCCCGGATGGCTCAGTGGGTTAAGCTCTCACTTTGCAGCACCGGGGACTGGGGATCGAATCCCGGCCCGTGCGGAACCACATGCTGAGCTGGGAGCTCCCCCAGTTCAGTTCTCTCTCTGTCTCTGTATCTCACTCTCTCCCTCTCTGTGCCAAAAAAATAAATTAAAAAAAAAAGATTATTTATAGGCACAAGATGCTAATTCTTCAAAACTTTTGTTTCATGATAGATCAGAAGGATATTCATATTTCTCTTGGTTCCTGACATTATCACAATATAAAAATATCTTGAACCATAAAATATTGCTAATATTCATCCATTTTTACATGTAAAAAGGAATATTTCATTTGAGTAATTTGTTAATAACATTTCAAAACATTTTGAGGCCATGAGAAGATATTGTGTGAACTCTAATGATCAAAATTAGTACTATTTTCTGACACTCAGTCCCAGTACCTTTTAAGTTCCTATTAAAAGGAACAACCTTTAAAATCTCTCCTAAATGTAACATGAATGAATCAATGCCAAAAGTATGTTATCAAAAAGCCAAGATTTGAAGATTTCTACTAAGTGAAAGAACATATTTACTCTCAGAAAAGACAACTTTTATGTATGTGTGCATGCTACATATACATGTGTAGGGTGAACATATAATTTATTATCCAAACCAATTACTTCTAATAGTAAAAGGAGTCACTTTATACAGTTACCTTGAGGCACAGTGTAAACCAGTACAATTCTGAGAAAAACGGAATATATGTTCATCCTATGTAAATAGCAATTGCTTTTCCTTAATCAAAGAACAATATGGTAGGAAGAACAAGATAAGCAACACAATACTTTTCTTCATGACTTCACTGTTTATGAGTCTACTTACAACGAATTATCACTACTTTTCTTTTTTTTTTTTTTTTTTTTTTTTTTTTTTTTTTTTTTTTTTTTTTTTTTTTTTTTTTTTTTTTTTTTTTTTTATTTTTTATTTTTTATTTATTTATTTTTTTTTATTTTTTTTATCTTTTCGCATTTATAGAGAGAAATTATCTTTTTGTCTTCAGTGCATAGTTATTTCTATTTTACTTTTTGACAGATAGAGAGAGAGATAGAGACAGAGACAGTTAGAGAACCAAACTGTGGGAACTCCCCAGTTCAGCACGTGGGTCCTGCCTGGGCCGGAGCCGGGATTCGATCCTCGGT
>PVKE010042032.1:0-13918 GCA_004027555.1 Craseonycteris thonglongyai | reverse complement strand
TCAAAACAATGTTGCTAACTTTTTTTGATATCAGAGAGATTGTTCATTATAAATTTGTACCCACTGGACAAATAGTCAACTTTTGCCAACTCATGGCCCTTACATCATGATAATGCACTAGCTCACACAGCACTGTTTGTGAGGGAGTATTTAGCCAGTAAACCAATAACTGTATTGGAACACCCTCCAATACACCCTCCCTACTCACCTGATCTATCCCCCAATGACTTTTTTATTTACCTGAAGATAAAAGAAATATTGAAAGGGAGACATTTTGATGATATTCAGGATATCAAGGGTAATATGATGACACTTCTGATAGCCATTTCAAAAAAAGAAATACAAAGCTGCTTGAAGGGTAGACTGGGAGCTGACATCAGTGCACAGCTTCCCAAGGGGAATACTTTGAAGGCGGCTGTAGTGATATTCAGCAATGAGGGATGTAGCACTTCTTCTAGAAGGAGTTCTTGAAGTTTATTGTCAGACCACATACTATACCCTATACCATACTATACCATACCATACTATGACCTCGGTATTGCCTTGATGTTAATATTGAAATATAGTAATTAAGAGAAAATTAAGACAAATAAAGACAAACATAATATAACACAGTTTTAGTATAAAAACAGTTTTGTGGATGCAGTGTAATTTTAATTAAGTGGCAGTTAATAAACTTTTCAACTTATTGAACTTCACTAATGAAGTTTTTTTAACCTCAGGTAACTTAAGACAAACACACACACATGTAACTGTTACAGTAGTGATAGAGAGTTAGAGAATTTCATTCATTTATATCTAAAGTGATTATATACATATATAAGGGCTTGCTATTGCAATTGTGTTAATTGCTTTCTGTCATATAGATCCTTTGTTCATTTCTTCCCTACATGCTATCTTTCTGTATGACTTGATGAATATCTCTAGTGGTATGCTTTGATCTTTTTCTCTTTATGTTGTTTTGTAGTTACCATGAGACTTCCATCAAACAGTCTACTATAAGCTAAAAGCTTAACTTCATTTACAAACAAAAATACCACATTTTAACTCCCCTACCACATTTTATGTTTTTGGTATCTGAATTTAACTTTTTGATATTGTGTATCTACTATGAGATTATTGTAGTGATTTTTTAAATAATGTTGTCTTTTGCCTTTTACTTCTTATAAAGGCACTATTCCCATCATGTGGGATGCAACATGACTTTATGTAAACTCAGTTACCTCCCAGAGGCCCCACCTTCTAATACCATCATGCTGGGGCTTAGAGCCTCAAAATATGAATGGAGGGGGCCTGGATACTCAGTCCAAAACAAGAAGATACAAGATATAAAATTCCTATCTTTGCAGATAGAGTGCAAGTTCTTTTAGGAGCATAAATTAATATAAATCATCTCCTAATTAAGAATATAAGTTCTGAATTCATATGAGAACTGGGTTTAAATTCCATTTTAAACACTGATGAACTGTATGGCCATGGGCAAGTTACTTAACCTCTCTGAATTTTATAAAATGGGCAAAATTACAATTACAAATGGTAGAGGATATGATTAATATAAAATAGTAAGTAAAGTGACCGAACAAAAGCAAACAATGCATACTAGTGAAATACATATGTATATAATATAAAGCACATAATAAGTATGGATTCAATGATACTGAGGGGAAATGTTATAGGAGTTTGGCAGGACAAAGATCAGTATGAAGAGCAGATGTTAGAGAAGGCTTCCTGAAGGAGTTAGAACTGAAGGATACTTAAGAATAGTGAAGTAGAAAATGGCGAACATTGCAGACCAAGAAGCAATCTGAGCTAATATAGAAACCTGAGTGTGGGAATGAACAGGAGCCCACAAGGGGTGACCAGAGGGTCAGGTTATCAGAAATAGTTTGTACTTCATAATATTTGTTATCACCATTCACATTCCAAAGTAGTTCTGTATTACAAAACCCAATGGGTCCCAGGGAGGGTTGCAGAGAAGACTGAGGGATTGAACTTCCTTCTCTGCTTGTCTTACATAATTATTCTGAGGATAAAACTTAAATTTCTGAGAATATTCTAGGAATTCATAAGAAAAAGGAAAAGGCTTTGTGAAAATCAAAGTGATTATTATAATTAGAAATTATACCTATGACTGAGCTTGTATTATAACAGCAAAAATCAAAGTGGTGGCAATGGCTGGAAATTATTGCAAAATAAAAGACTATCAGTTTAATCCACTAAGAAGGCTGGTGAGACAGTGATTCTGTGACAATGATTCAGTCACTTTACCCTGAACTATGTTATTTCACCTCCCCAGGCAGAGGCTCCAGTGGCTATTGCAGAGTCTCCATCAGAAGTAGGAGATGGACGCATGACTGAGGTTGGCTCCCTTGTGGTCCGCTTAGCCTCTAAATTCTATTTTATGTGGCATAGAAACGTCTTAGTATTTTAATGCATTCGATTTGGAAGAATCTTCTAGGTTAGGGCCTTCTGAATAATCACCAGATTTGGTATTTCATTAAAAAAACAAACAAACAAAAAGAACAAAGAGAAAAACAGTGCCTGAGCAATTTTATACTTTACGTAGCCCCATATTCACAGCACAGACTCAAAGAGGTATCTGATTATAAAGATCAGGGAAGCTGGGATGGCTCAGTGGGTTAAGCACTCACTGTGTAGCCCTGGAGCCCGAGGACTGAATCCCAGCCCCAACCCAAGCAGACCCATATGCTGAACTGGAGTGTGTCCCCAGTTCAGTTCGTGCCGGGGCCTCTGCAGGAGGCTCCCAGCCCAGTTCCTGCCCTGTGAAGCCCCGCGCCCACCTGTGGAGTGAAACCAAATGGAAAACTAATGCTGTCAACTATGGAGACTGCTATGGGCCCTTCCTCGTCTCTCTGTCTTTCTCTGTCTGTCTCTCTTTCTGTCAAAATAAATAAATAAATAAATCTTTAAAAAGTGATTATGAAGATCTTGTCATTATTACCAAGGATATAGCAACCGTTTCACAATCAATTGAATTTAGTTCCTTTTATCAAAAAAAGTGAGGAAAGTACATGTTGTAACACACTATCTACAGCCTATTTCCTTCGCTAACACTGTAGTGTACCAATTCCTATTATTCACAGCAACTTGTTCCAATATCCTGGGAATCTATAAAGTCATATTGAACTCACATGCAATCAATGTCTTTGAAATGCAATCTGTAATGATGGTTCACATTTTCAAGCTCAGCCTTCAAATGGATTAGTATGGTCTTGGTGATTTTGAACTTAATGAATATTTTTAGTTGCATCATGTTCATTGGAAAACTGTTATTCCTGACAAAATGACCCCATATATGTATTACTGCATTTGTACTATACTTATAAATAGCACTAGAGAAAATTTAATTCAGCAATTCCACGAGGGCTACAAATAATAAATAACCAAGGGAATAAAATGCAAACGGCATGTTAAAAACAATAACAAAAGAACAATGTTCATTTGCAAAGTTTCCTGATGCCTTACTGAAATTTTTGTAGTTAATCCAATTTATTTGATATTCATAAAATGTAAATTAAAATAAATAAAACCCAACTTACCAAAACCAAGTAGCTACTCTATTCTAATCAGCTTTCCATGGGGAATGACATGCATTAGATCAATATGACACTAGTAACAGAATATACCCAAGAGGGGAAAGCAAGTACTGACAAATTTCCTTTTAGATAATACTATATTGATATGTGCTAAGAGGCACAGAAGTGATAATATGTTAAATGAAATCAATGATCCCCGTCCTACCTCAAATACTGAAATGTAATTACATAGGACTTTACATGTACTCCCCTCTGTGATAGATATATTTAAACTAACTTATTTCTGCTTATTAACATTCCACATGTCTATTGTGAAAAATTTGGAAATTACAAACAGTGTAAAGAAGCTCATAACTAAACACAAGCCCAACAATAGAGATAATCCTTTGTTGACATCTTGGCATATATTTTCCCTTTCCATTCTTTTTTTTTTCTACATATTATTTATTTTTCTTCCATACAATTAGAGCCAAACCCTTATAACTTAATCTTTTTACATAACATAATATAATAGGTATTATCATCATAAACCAAACAATCCTGTAATGTTAAACATTTAGGTTGTTTCCATTTTTTATTGTTGGTTGGTTTGTGTGTGTGTGTGTGTGTTTTTACTGAGAGAGAGAGAGAGAGATACAGAGACAGAGAGAAGGGGGAGGACCCAGAACAGTCTCTATAGTTGCACATTATTGGTTTTTCCACATAGTTTGATTCCACAGGTGGGCAAAGGGCTGCACAGGGCAGGAAGTGGGCCAGGGTCTTCACCCCAGTGAGAACCGAACTGGGGGCACTCCCCAGTTCATCATATGGGTCCACATGGGCCGGGGCCGGGATTTGATCCTTGGTCCCCGGGGCTGCAAAGTGAGCACTTAACCCACTGAGCCATCCTGGCTTCCTCTAGGTTGTTTCCATTTTTTTTTAATAAATAAAGCAGTTATGAACATGTAAATAAGATTTGCAGACAAATAACAACAAAATTTCTTAGTTTCTGCCCCAGACATAGAATTACAACATCAAAAGATATATACATTTTAAAGCTTTATAAATACATCTAGCCAACACAATTTTTACAAAGATTGTTTGAACATGTCTTTCCAATAGTGTCTATACTTAATGCTCTTCAACAATGGACATTATCATTAAAATAGAAACAAATTAGTGAAGTTACCTTTTATCAATATGATAAATATAAAACAGATGTTTTATTCATTTGAATTTTCTTAATTACTAGAAAAAATATGTGAACATTTTCTCACAGGTTTATTGGTTCTTTGTAGATTTCTTTAAGCCTTTTGTGACTGGGTTCATGTTTAAAACAGAGATTCTAAATATTTCAAAGGAGAAGACATAACACATCCTACAATCTTCCTAACTTCATCCTAAATACCTCTTCGGTGTTAAAGGAAGGATATTTAATCCAATTGTTTTCAAGCTTTAATGCATATAAAGAAGTCATTTGAAGTGTTTGTTAAAATGCAGATTCCTTAGTCCCTCTTTCACAGTTTCTGATTTAGCATTTCTTGGGTGGGACACAGAAAGTGCATTTTGCCAAGCATTCTGGACAATTTTGATATACGTGATTTAAAGACCACTCTTTGAGAAATTCCACTTTAGCTGGTCATCATAGATCTTCGATGATGCTAGAAATCCTGTAAAAACTCTCTTACGCCCCTCCACTCAGTTTCCTCTTCAGCCATGTCCCTGTATGAACAGCACTATGGCATTAGGGCATGGATAATTCCTCATTGGGCAGGACATCCCTCATTGCAGAGCATCTCACAACCCTGGTGCCTACCAACAAAATGCCAATAATTCCATTCAGTAAGTGCAATAATCCAAAATGCACCCAAAACTTTACCAAATGCCCTGTAGAAGGGCAACACTTCTGCTCCTGAAACACTGTGTGTGTTTGTGTGTGTGTGCGTGCATGTGCGTGCAACTCTGTGTGCATGTCTAAGTGATTCCTTTTAATAACCCCAGATCTATCTGTTACACCTCGAAGAAGATAAAGATATGTGGCATATACACAAGATGGTAGAAGTAGAGCAGAAAGAAATCTAGGGAACAAAGAACATATGAATGTCTCCCTTTTGGCCTCTATAAATTAGCATCCTTTCTAAGCACAATAGAAAAACAATAAATAGCTGAAAAGCTAAATAATGATTTCCATTCAACAACAATTGTTCATATGCCTCTTAGATAATAAAGGCTTTGCTATACTCTTTCCAAAAGCTGCTATTCTATGTCTAATCTAACTCAGATTTTAGGCATCTAGGCTGCTACTGGCATTGGAGGTTAAGATATCTGCGGAGTGTTCTCCCTTGGAATGCCCACCACACAAAGACAGAAATGGGCAGAGCGAGATTCGGGGTATATATTGGGCCACTCTTGGCAGCCAGAGGCCAATTTGTAGGAAGTGCACTAATTTTTGATCACTGTTGAGTTTCAGTGAACCGTGGACCTTCCATCTCCTCCTTCCTGACTGAAGCCACAGTGAGAAAAGCTTACCATGAAACCAGCTGGTAAGCTGTTAGTAAGTTGAAACAATCTATTTCTGCCTCAGTCTATGGGAAAAAGTGGTCCAGTTAGGATGACTGTCGGCTTCTTGGATTAATTTATTTTTTTTTTTCCTAAGTGAAAGACAGGTGAGGAGACAGGCAGAAGTGACTCTTCTAAGGATATCTTCTAAATAGCTAATAACATCGTGAGAATCCCAGGGACCACTCAAAATGCAAAGCAGAAAATGTGTGGTGGAGTTGAGAGTGAGCACACAGGGCCATACTGCATTGGCAGTTGGGTGGGGGTAGACATCACTGCTGCCCATACTGCTTTGGCTACTACTGTGGAGCTAGGCATTTCTGTCATCTGAAACATGGCCAAATGGAGGACACAGCATCTAGTAGAAAACTACAAGATCATTTTTGAGAGATCCAAAGAAATATCCCCAAGAAACAGTGACTCAGTAATTATTAATATCTGAGCAGCAATGCCATCAGGCCTTTCTTACATGCCTACTGGTAGCAAGAACAACAAATGAGTCCCTCTCCCAGGGCTTCAGTCAGTATACTTATTGGCCATAGGACCTCTTAGCATCATAAAACACTAATAATCTCTTGTTCCATTTTCCAACACCCCTCTCTCAGCTTCCAAGGCAGCATTTTGTCTTGCCCATTAAATGGCCCAGTTTGTCCACATGATTTGGAGCAGGAACACAGAACACCCATTTGGCTCTGTATACATGATCAGTACTTTTCCAACATACCAAATTTGAAAGTGTGTTAGTGGCTTTAGCAAAGCAATCTCTTACAGAACAAATCTTTGGTATTCATATTGCTCCCCTGAACTGTTAGAAAAGAATCCGAGGTCTCTGCCCCAGCACAGACAATCTGTCTGGTGGGCCTGTTTCTTACATACATGCCAAGCCAGAAGAAGGGATGAGTGTCTACTCTCTAGACTCTCCATCTGCTGTTCTGGGCTGTCTGTCTACACTACTCTAGGTGACTGACCTTGAATAAGATGCATCCTTTGTCAGCTCCCTTTGCTCCTCTAGTCTCCTGATTCCAGTTATAAACCCAGGTAGGGGTTTTGACCCTGTGAGCTACACATTGTAACTCTACAGTCTCTGTCTTAAAATTTAAAAAACCCTCTGGGCATTACCAGTTGCCCCCATGCTGATGGCTGTTAAATTTCTACCCTAGCCTGACTTACCATCTAAGCCCCATTTCTCTATCATCAGCAGTTTGCTGAGCATCTGGTCTGTACAGGGCAGGCCTGCTGCTACCTCAAAAGAGATCTAAAACCAAAATCCCCAAAATCACAGAACAGGAAGTCAATAGAAACCCCAGAGACCATACTATTCCTTTTCTTACTTCCCAGCTTCAATCTTCAGTCTCAAATTCTCCTAGTGCCTACACAGAATGCTTATAAGCACAATCTACAAAATTAATAAGATCAGGGTTCTGGCCCAGCCTATTGTGGGCAATAAGGCCAACCATTCTATCCCTTATTTTTTCCAGTTTTTTTGAGATATAATTGACAAATAGCATTGTGTAAGTTAAGATGTATAATGTGATTACTTGATTACATGTATATATTGTAATAATTACCCCAACAAGGTTAGTTAACATTTCCATTAACTCATAGAGTTACATGTGTGTGCATGCACATAGTGAGTACATTTGAGATCTACTCTCTTATCACTTTTCAAGTATACAATACAGTATTTTTAACTACAGACACCATGCTCAACTCCACCTCTTCTTAAGAGGAATTTCCTCAGCCTTAAAGTACACATGATAGATAGCAAGATCAACCTTTTATGCTGGCTGTGAAGATGAACTAAGAAAATGTAGTTAAGGCCCTTGCTTAGCTCTCAACGGGTACTCATGAAATGGTAGCTATAATCCTCCTTACTCTGTTGTAAATATTTATCTCCTTTACCTTACCAAACCATTTAAAATCTTCTTTCATTGACTGCATTCACATTCATACATTTGTGTATTTATTGCGTATCTACTACATGCCTGGAACTGTGCTGAGCACCAAAGATAAAGCAGTGAATTAAAATAGAAAGAGAGCACAACCCCTTTTCCTCCTCAAGCTTACAGACCAGTGGTCTAAACCAACTTTAAAAAACAAAACTGTCATAAATATTATAAAGTAAATATCAACATCTTACCACACAGTAGTGAGTCCTAAACCAATGTGTCTAGGCTTTTATAGTGTTCCTCAACTAGTCTCTAATTTCTAGCCTCTCAATTGCTAACCCAGCCTGCATATGTCTATCAAATTAGTCATCCTAAAATACTGCTTTCTCAGTTTAAGTCTCCTCCCTAACCTTTTAATGGTTCCTCACTTCTTACAAGATTGGCCTTCATGAGGCAATGGACATGCAAATACACAGCCTTTGGGTTTAGACACATGTGGATTTAAATCTGGGTTCCACTATTCACCAGGCATGTGAACTGCAGCAGGATGCCTAACTCCTCTAAGCCTCGGTGACCTTATTTGTAAAATAGGAGAGCAATTGCTCTTCTACATCTGGGACTTTTACATGCTTCTCCCCCTGCCTGAAGTGGCTCTCCACCCCTTCCTCTGCTATCTCTGTCTGACAGGCTCCTACACAGCCTTCAACCAGTGCCTCAGTAGCAGTAGCAGACTGGATGGAAGAGTAACAAAATAATGTAGGTGATGGCAGATGATGACAAGCTTCCAAATCTCGAATCCAATCAAATGTTCCGGGGGCTGGATTCAGCTTTGGCTAAGTGAACATGGATCCCAGGCTTGGAATGGTTCACACTCCATTGATCCCTAACTACTACGAGTAATTATAAGACAGGGCCTAAGGCCACATGGCATCAGACACAGTTGTTAGAAATGTAGAAAGGAAGCTCAGCAGTGAAGCCTCAGGGCAGCAGAGTGAGCCACAACAGAGGCTGCACTGCAGTCACACCGGTGTCTGCTGGGCCAGCATTATTTCCACTGTGCTATTTCCAGAAGATCTGTGGGAGGCCATTGGAGACTAGGCACACTTCCTGATTAACCTGGGCACATCTGGGATTCACCACTCCACCATACCACACGGTGCTGATGGGTCTCAGCTCCACACCACAATTAGGGTCTGTAGGCTCCGCCATTAACACTTCATCACATGACTGCATTTCAGGACCAGGGCATTGGTCCAAATTCAGATCTGAACCAAGATTATCCCCTCTGCAATAAAGGAACCCAAAAGCCCATGACTTTGCTTTTTCTTGATGAGGCCAAATATTTAGGACCCTCTCCAACACCTGATGAATTAGGGAACACCCTATCAGGCTTTCAGTGACACTACCGACAAATGGTCCCACAAGTGCACAGCTTTGCCATAGCATCAGCTGCTTCTGAAGTTAAATCCCACTTGCCTAAATAAATGCCATGGCATCTTTCTCCAGCTACAAGAGGCATATTTGTTCTATTTAAATATATTCCCTCTGACATTAAAAATAACAATGAAAATTAAGATTTCCTAGTGGAGCTGGAGACAAATGACAAAAAGGAGGGAGTAAGAGCACTAGTTTATTCCATTGCATACCTTTTAACTACCTAAAATCTTAAGCTATTTAAAGGCAAATGCTACCTGTGTTACTCACCTCTGTGTCATCAATGATTAGCACAAGGTCAAAGCTAAGGGCAGTTGGTCCATAAGTATTTCTTGAACATCCACTAGGGGCCAGGTTTGGCTCTAGACTAGGCACTAAGCAAATGTTCAGTATACCTATGGTGGATATTGGTGGATTAATTGATGATTTTGTCATGCTTCCTTCTATTGAGGAAGACATTTAAGTGCAATGACCCTGGAGGGCCCAGAACTGGATTTCTACCTCAGTTTTTTAAGGGAGAAACACAGGGATAGTTAGCTTTCACTTAGCATGTCCAGACTCTGTTTTTCTTCTGTATTCTATTATGATTTCAAAGCATTCTTACCTTTTTTTTTAATGGAAGTTTCAAAGTATACTGAAAGATGATTAAATGCCCCAAGTTTGTTGGGGAAGAGGAGATTCGTGATAAGGGGAAAATCAAAAGATAATCATTTATCTTACCATCATTATAAAATAGGAGAGCAATTTTATAGGTAGAAAGGAGAGAATTTGAAAATAGATTGGCTGAGATCAAAGATGGCGGCATGAGAGGAGAACGCCGATAACTGCCTGGGAAAGGCCTTGTGAACAGAGGGGAATCCACAGGGGAAACCCTGAGAAGAAACCTCAACTAAGAGAACCACACAATGCAGAACAACACCCAAAGGTTACAGAAAAAAGGGGAGAGCGGGAGAGGGAAGCAGAAGCAGCAGTTCGGGGACAGAGACTCGGAGTGCGGCCCGGGGCTGGCAAAAACAAAGGGGGATTGGGGGACTACGGTCAAAGTGGACCTGGATCGAGGGTGGGCTTGAAGCCGAGACCTAGGGAGCGTGGCATCCCCACAAGACTGTGGACAATTTAACATCCGAACTCAAGGGACAGCACACAGTGCCCTAATCAGATCACAGAGCCTAAAGTGGAACAGGGACTATGGAGCAGGGTGGCTACACTTCCAGGCGGGCAGGGTGAGAGCAGGGCACCAGCCCACAACAGCTCAGCACCCCTGATTTAAGGAGGAGATTGACTGTGAAGGAGCGCCTTCTGGGGACAGGGCTCTTGGAGTGAGGGCTGAGGCTTGAGTGGGCATAGCTGCATTGGACGTGCTTAGAGTGAATCCGGCGGTCTCAACAGAGCTGGGAGCATAGAGCGGCTGCAGCCCGAGCTACGGCCTCTGTGTGCACAGGGCTTTCAGTGCCCCACCCACTGGGCTGCTGCAGCACCGCTGTGTGCAGGCACCCGGGCTTTCGGCACCCCGCCCACCAGGCCACTGAGATGCCGATGCCAGCGCGCAACTGGGCTTTCGTCGCCCCGCCCACCAGGCCGCCACAGCGTCGCTGCCAGCGCGAAGGCCCAGTGCCCTGCTCACCAGGCCACTGCGGCACCGCTGCCAGCGTGCAAGTGCACAACTGGGCTTTCGGCGCCCCGCCAACTGGGCCGCTGCGCATCACTGAGTGCATGCACCTGAGCTTTAGGTGCCCCGCCCACCGGGCCGCCGCGGCACCATTGCCTGCTCGACAGCGCGCTACCGGGCTTTTGGTGCCCTGCTCACCAGGCGGCCGCAGTGCCACGGCCTGCGCACAAGACCGGCTTTCGGCACCCTTCCCACCGGGCCGCTGCAGCACTGCTGCCTGCTCGTGAGTGGGCAACTGGGCTTTTGGAGTTCCGCCCACCGGGCCTCTGGGGCATTGAAGCCCGTGCGCACAACTGGGCTGCCGACCGGGTCACTGCAGTATCATTGCCTACAAGCGGGACTGCACTGCTGAACGGGGCCTCTGCCAAGCCCCAGCCCATCCAAGTGCTGCCCTGTGGGCGTGGCTTACAGATACGATTGAAGGAGGGACAGCCAAGCGGAGGAGAGAAAGACCAGAGCTCCTGCGCCCTGTCCTCACTGAACCACCACCCACCCTGCTGAAAGAGGAATCTGCTATTGTGTCTCAAGCCTGCCCTAGCTCCTACTCGCATGCCCCCACCCCTGGCCACGCCTTTACTACCCTGCTATCTAACAGCAAAGAAAGCAACCTGAAGTGCCCCAGGACACAGAAGCTGTCTGCTTCCCCCAACCCTCTCCCAAAATCTCCTCCCACAACTGAGCCCAAAAGAAAAAATAAAGAGAAGCCCATCTGATAGGCAAAACCCCAGAGGGAAAACAGACTCATGCGTAAAGCAAAAAGAACCACATCAAACACAATGCACACCATAGAATCCAAAGCCCCTCCAGAAGATCAGGGGCAGTCTTTAGTAAAGGACCTTGCACACTTGGAATCAAATCTAAGTGAAACAGAATTCAGGGCTGCATTAACCAAGACACTCAGAGAGCTCACTCAATGCTGGCAAAGTACCCAGACACAGTTAAATGACCTCAACAAGAAATTTTCTGAGCAAAATGAGTGCGTTACCAACAAAATGGAGAAGCTAGAGCAGAACCAAAAGGAACTCCTTGAAATGAAAGGCATCATGGGAGAGCTGAAAAAAGAACTGACCAGCATAGGAAACAGGGCTGACCAGCTAGAAGAAAGGATGAGTGAAATTAAAGATACAAACATGGAAATGTCACAGAGGGAAGAAGAAAGGAAAAGGAAAATCAAGAGAAATCAAAGAGCCCTACAAGAACTTTCTGACTCCATCAGAAAGAACAATATTAGAATAATAGGGGTACCAGAAGGAAGCGAGAGGAAATCTTCTCAGAGTCTACTAAAACAAATAGTGGATGAAAATTTCCCTAACCTCTGAAAGGAATTACAGCCCCAAATCTAACAGGAAAGCAGAAACCCTAACTACCTACAGCCTAGCAGATCTTCTGCAAGGCACATTGTTCTGAAGATGACAAAATTCAATGACAAAGAAAAAATCCTCAAGGCTGCCAGGGAAAAACAAAACATAACTTTCAAAGGAAAACCTATCAGGCTGTCACCAGACTTATCAGCAAAAACTCTGCAAGCCAAGACGGAGTGGAGCCCAATCTTCAAAATATTAAAAGAGAGAAATTTCCAGCCAACAATTAACTATCCAGCAAAATTAACCTTTAGATATGAAGGAGGAATCAAAGCCTTTACAGATATACAGAAGCTGAGGGAATTCTCCAGCTCAAAACCGGCACTCCAAGAAATACTAAAGGAGGCTATCCGACCTGAATCAAGAAATCAAAATAAATGGAGAAAAGTTGGGACAACAAAAAACTAAAAAGGAAAGAAGAAATGGATACAGGATATCCTCATATATCTTTCATCACCCTGAATGTAAATGGACTGAATTCACCAATAAAGAGGCACAGGGTAGCAGACTGGATTAAAAAACAAAATCGAACCATATGCTGCCCACAAGAGACACACCTCAGCCACAGGGGCAAACATAGACTCAGGGTAAAAGTATGGAAATATATACTCCAGGCAAATGGCAGCCAGAGAAAAGCTGGAGTGGCCATACAGATTTCTGATGAAAAAGACATCAGGATAAAAAAAATAATAAGACATAAAGATGGACATTACATCTTGATAAAAGGGACAATACAACAAGAAAACATCACACTCATCAATATATATGCTCCAAAACAGGAAGCACCAAAATTTATAAAGCAACTACTAACAGATCTAAAAGGAGAATTTGATGAAAATACAATTATAGTAGGGGATCTAAACACCCCCCTGACAACATTGGACAGATCATCCAAGTAGAAACTAAATAAGGAGATTGCAGCTTTAAATGATACATTGCAGGAAATGGACATAATTGACATTTACAGGTCATTCCATCCTACAACAAAGGGCTATACATTTTACTCTAGTGCACAAGGAACATTTTCAAGGATAGACCATATCCTGGGACTGAAATCCAACCTCACGAAATTCAAGGGCATCCAAATCATACCAAGTGTATTCTCAGACCACAAAGCGTTGAAACTTGAGATCAATCACAAAAGATCAAGTGCAGAGAGAACCACATATACGTGAAGACTGAACAACATGCTATTAAAAAGTAGTTGGATCAAAGAGTAAATTAAACAAGAGATTAAAAAATTTGTAGAAACAAATGACAATGAAAACATGACGTACCAGAATTTCTGGGACACAGCAAACGCAGTATTAAGAGGGAAATTTATATCATTACAGGCCTATCTCAAGAAACAAGAAAAACTACAAGTAAACACCCTCACATCTCATCTTATAGAGCTAGAAAAAGAAGAACAGAGGTCCCCCAAAGCCAGCAGAAGAAAAGAATTAATAAAAATCAAAGCAGAACTTAATG
>PVKE010042031.1:0-13918 GCA_004027555.1 Craseonycteris thonglongyai | reverse complement strand
CAGTGTATCATTTAAAGCTGCGATTTCCTTATTTATTTTCTGCTTGGATGATCTGTCCAGTGTTGTCAGGGGGGTGTTTAGATCCCCTACTATAATTGTATTTTCATCAAATTCTCCCTTTAGATCTGTTAGTAGATGCTTTATAAATTTTGGTGCTTCCTGATTGGGGGCATATATATTGATGAGTGTCATGTTTTCTGATGTATTGTCCCTTTTATCAAGATGTAATGTCCATCTTTATGTCTTATTATTTTTTTAATCCTGATGTCTTTTTCATCAGAAATCAGTATGGCCACTCCAGCTTTTCTCTGACTGCCATTTGCCTGGAGTATTGTTTTCCATCCTCTTACCCTGAGTCTATGTCTGTCCCTGTGGCTGAGGTGTGTCTCTTGTAGGCAGCATATGGTTGCATTTTGTTTTTTAATCCAGTCTGCTACCCTGTGCCTCTTTATTGGTGAATTCAGTCCATTTACATTCAGGGTGATGATTGACATATGAGGATATCCCATATCCATTTCTTCTTTCCTTTTTATTTTTTTGCTGTCCCAACTCTTTTCCATTTATTTTGATTTCTTGATTCAGGTCGGATAGCCTCCTTCAGTATTTCTTGGAGTGCCGGTTTTGAGCTGGAGAATTCCCTCAGCTTCTGTAGATCTGAAAAGGCCTTAATTCCTCCTTCATATCTAAAGGTTAATTTTGCTGGATAGTTGATTCTTGGCTGGAAATTTCTCTTTTAATATTTTGAAGATTGGGCTCCACTCCCTCCTGGCTTGCAGAGTTTCTGCTGAGAAGTCTGGTGACAGCCTGATAGGTTTTCCTTTGAAAGTTATGTTTTGTTTTTCCCTGGCAGCCTTGAGAATCTTTTCTTTGTCATTGGTTTTTGTCATCTTCAGAACAATGTGCCTTGGAGAAGATCTGCTAGGGTCTAGGTAGTTAGGGCTTCTGCTTTCCTCCTGGATTTGGGGCTGTAATTCCTTCCACAGGTTAGGGAAATTTTCATCCACTGTTTGTTTTAGTAGACTCTGAGAAGATTTCATCTCGCTTCCTTCTGGTACCCCTATTATTCTAATATTGTTCTTTCTGACAGAGTCAGAGAGTTCTTGTAGGGCTCTTTCATTTCTCTTGATTCTCATTTCCCTTTCTTCTTCCTCTGTGACATATCCATGTTTCTATCTTCGATTTCACTCATTCTTTCCTCTAGCTGGTCAGCCCTGTTTCCCAGGCTGGTCAGTTCTTTTTTCGTCTCTCCCATGATTCCTTTCATTTCAAAGAGTTCCTTTTGGTTCTGCTCTAACTTCTCAATTTTATTGGCAAAGTACTCAGTTTGCTCAGAAAATTTCTTGCTGAGGTCATTTAACTGTGTCTGGGTACTTTGCCAGCATTGAGTGAGCTCTCTAAGTGCCCTGATTATTGAATTTCTGAATTCTGTTTCACTTAGATTTGATTCCAAGTGTGCAAGCTCCTTTACTAAAGAATGCCCCTCATCTTCTGGAGGGGCTTTGGATTCTGAGGTGTGCATTGTGTTTGAGGTGGTTCTTTTTCCTCTGCGCATGAGTATGCTTTCCCACTGGGGGTTTTCCTATCAGGTGGGCTTCTCAGTTGTGGGAGGAGAAGATTTTGGGAGAGGGTTGGAGGAAGCAGTCAGTTCTGTGCCTTGGGGCTGTTCTTTTAGGTTGCAGTTTTAGCTGTTAGAAGGCAGGGTAGTGAAGGTGTGGTTCCGGGTGTGGGGGCCTGTGAGTAGGAGCTAGGGTGGGCCTGAGACACAAAGCAGATTCCTCTGTTTGCAGGGAGGCTGGTGGTTCAGAGCAGAGGCCTTGCGAGCTGCTCCGGGCTGCCTTTTCAATGCCTCTTTGAGCCTGTCTGCTTGCAGCTCAGCAGTAGTGGGGGCTGGGTGAGCAGATTGGAGCTTTTCTTCCCCTCTGGTCGGACTGCTTTTTCAGTGCCTCTGTGAGCCTGCCTGCCTGCCGGCAGCTCAGCAGTAATAGGGGCTGAGCGAGCAGCTCTGGGCTTTTCTTCCCCTCTGGCCGGGCTGCTTTTTCACTGTCTCTGTGAGCCTGCCTGCCGTCTGTGGGCCTGCCTGCCTGGGCGCCGCTTAGCTGTGGTGCAGGCAGGTGGGGCTTGGCAGAGGCTCGGCTGCGGCTGCTCTGCAGGACCGGGATTCACTCTAAGCACGTCTATTGTTGCCCAGCGTGCTCCCTCAGTGTCCACTGAGCCACTGCCCTCACTCCAAGAGCCCTGTCTTCAAAAGGTGCTCCCTCACAGACAACCTTTGGAGCTCAGCTGTGTCTCCTCTGTGAATCAGGGGTGCCGAGCTGCTGCGGGCTGCTGCCCTGCTCTCTCCCCGCCTGCCGGGAAGTGCAGCCGCCCTGTTCCACAGTCCCTGTTCCACTTTAGGCTCTGTGATCTGATTAGGGCACTGCGTGCTGTCCCTTGAGTTCGGATGTTAAATTGTCCACATTCCTGTGGGGCTTCCACGCTCCCTAGGTCTCGGCTTCCAGCCCGCCCTGGGTCTAGCTCCACTTTGGCTGCAGTCCCCCAATCCCCCTTTGTTTTTGCCAGCCCCGGGCCGCGCTCCGCGCTCCGTTCCTGTCCCCAAACTGCTCCTTCTCCCTCCCTCTTCCGCTCTCCCCTTTTTCCTCTAACCTTTGTGTGTTGTTCTGCGTTGTGTGGTTCTCTCAGTTGAGGGTGCTTCTCAGGGTTTTCCCTGTGGGTTCCTTTTTGTTCATAAGTCCCTTCCCAGGTAGGTGTCTGGGTTCTCCTCTCATGCCGCTATCTTGCTCTCCTTATTTATTTTCTGCTTGGATGATTTGTCCAATGTTGTCAGGGGGGTGTTTAGATCTCTTACTGTAATTGTATTTTTGTCATATTTTCCTATTAAATCTGTTAGTAGTTGCTTTATAAATTTTGGTGCTTCCTGATTGGAAGCATATATATTGCTGAGTGTCATGTCTTTTTGGTGTATTGTTCCTTTTATCAAGATGTAATGATCATCTTTATGTCTTATTATTTTTTTTTATCCTGATGTCTTTTTCATCAGAAATCAGTATAGCCACTCCAGCTTTTCTCTCAGTGCTATTTCCCTAGAGTATTGTTTTCCATCATTTTACCCTGAATCTATGTGTGTCCTGTGGCTTAGGTGTGTCTCTTGTAGTCAGCATATGTTTAAATTTTGTTTTTTAATCCAGTCCGCTACTCTGTGCCTCTTTATTGGTAAATTCAGTCAATTTCCATTCAGGATGATGATTGATATATGAGGATATCCTGTATCAATTTCTTCTTTCCTTTTTATTTTTTTGTTGTCCCAACATATTTCCATTTATTTTGATTTCTTGATTCAGTTTGAATAGCCTCCTTTAGTATTTCTTGGAGTGCCGGTTTTGAGCTGGAGAATTCCCTCAGCTTCTGTATATCTGTAAAGGCCTTAATTCCTCCTTCATATCTAAAGGTTAATTTTGCTGGATAGTTGATTCTTGGCTGAAAATTTCTCTCTGTTAATATTTTGAAGATTGTGCTCCACTCCCTCCTGGCTTGCAGAGTTTCTGCTGATAAGTGTGGTGACAGCCTGATAGGTTTTTCTTTGAAAGCCATGTTTTGTTTTTCCCTGGCAGCCTTGAAGGTTCTTTCTTTGTCATTGGTTTTTGTCATCTTCAGAACAATGTGCCTTGGAGAAGATCTGCTAGGGTCTAGGTTGTTAGGGCTTCTGCTTTCCTCTTGAATTTGGGATTCTAGTTCTTTCCATAGTTTAGGAAAATTCTCATTCACTGTTTTAGTAGACTTAGAGAAGATTTAATCTCGCTTCCTTCTGGTACCCCTATTTTTCAAATATTGTTCTTTCTGATAGAGTCAGAAAGTTCTTGTAAGGCTCTTTCATTTCTCTTGATTTTCCTTTCCCTTTCTTCTTCCCTCTGTGACATTTTCATGTTTCTATCTTCAATTTCACTCATCCTTTTCTCTAGCTGGTCAGCCCTGTTTCCTATGCTGGTCAGTTCTTTATTCAGCTATCCCATGATGCCTTTCATTATGAGGAGTTTCTTTTGGTTCTGCTCTAGCTTCTCAATTTTATTGGTAAGGTACTCATTTTGCTCAGAAAATTTCTTGTTGAGGTCATTTAACTGTGTCTGGGTACTTTGCCAGAATTGAGTGAGCACTCTGAGTGTCTTGAGTGTTGTAGCTCTGAATTCTGTTTCACTTAGATTTGATTTCATGTGTGCAAGCTCCTTTTCCAAAGAATGCCCCTGATCTTCTGGAGGAACTTTGGATTCTAAGGTGTGCATTGTGTTTGAGGTGGTTCTTTTTGCTTTAGGCATGAGTATGTTTTCCCTCTGGTGGTTTGCCCAGTAGATGGGCTTCTTCATTTTTTCTTTTTGGCTCAGTTATGGGAGAAGGAGATTTGGGGAGAGGGTTGGGGGAAGCAGACAGCTTCTGTGTCCTGGGTCACTTCAGTTTGCTGTCTTACCTATTAGATAGCAAGGTAGTGAAGGTGTGGCCAAGGATGGGGGCGAGTGAGTAGGAGCTAGGGTGGGCCTGAGACACAATAGCAGATTCCTCTTTCAGCAGGGAGGCTGGTGGTTCAGTGCGGGCGGGGCGCAGGAGCTCTGGTCTTTCTCTCCTCTGTCTGGCTGCCCCTCCTTCAATCATATCTGCAAGCTGTGCCTGCAGGGCAGCGCTTGGATTGGCTGGGGCTTGGCAGAAGCCCGTTGGGCCACAATGTCACATGCGCGGGCATTGGTGCTGCGGAATCCTGGTCGGCAGCCCACTTGCGCACTCGGGCAGCAGCGCCATGGTGGCCTGGTGGGCAGGGCACCAAAATCATGTCTCGCTGCAGGCAGTGGTGCAGCAGCTGCCTGGTGGGTGGGATGCTGAAAGCCCAGTTGTGTGCACACACTCAGGCAATTACGCCGGGATGGCCTGATGGGCAGGGCGCCTAAAGCCCTGTGTGCACCAGCTGCAGCTTGGCTGACAGCTGCTCTATACTCCTGGCTCTGTTGAGACCACCGGATTTACTCTAAGCACATCTAATGCAGCTATGTTCATTCAAGCCCCAGCCCTCACTCCAAGAGCCGTGTGTTTAGAAGGTGCTCCCTCACAGTCAATCTCCTTCATAAATAAGGGGTACCGAGCTATTGTGGGCTGAATCCCTGCTCTCACCCCAACCGCTGGGAAGTGCAGCCACCCTGCTCCACAGTCCCTGTTCCACTTTAGGTTCTGTGATCTGAATAGGGCACTGCATGCTGTCCCTTGAGTTTGGATTTTAAATTGTCCACAGTCTTGTGGGGCTTCCATGCTCCCTAGGTCTCAGCTTCCAGCCCGCCCTTGAGCCAGCTCCATTTTGACCATAGTCCCCCAACTTCCCTTTGTTTTTGCCAGTCCTGGGCCGTGCTCCGAGTCTCTGTTCCCGAACCACTGCTTCCCCTTTCCTCTCCTGCTCTTCCCTTTTTCCTCTAACCTTTGAGTGTTGTTCTGTGTTGTGTGGTTCTCTTAGTTGAGGTTGCTTCTCAGGGTTTTCACCGTGGATGCCACACTGTTCACAAGTTCCTTCCCAGGCAGTTATCTCGCCATTTCATTTTGAGAATTGCCATGCGTATCATAATTTATTACCTTGCACACAAAAAAGCACAAAGGAAAGAAGCTTCCCATTAGATTTACCAAGGACGATTACTGCTGGAGAAGAATCGGAGTGCGGCCCAAGCCCATGTGTTTTCTTCAGGAGGGAGGCTACATAAATTATTTTCTGCTGATTAGAACTTTCTGTTTCAAACATTTCCAGAGAATAGACAGGCCTACATCTTCTCAGGACAACTGGGAAAGATGCGTTTTTACTTATCTTTGTTATCAAAAGATGAAAACCTAAACTTACCAGGAATGATTGTGGCTAGAGAGGAATCAGAGTGTGGCCCAAGCCCATTATCTTCCTTCAGGAAGGACGCCACATAAATTTTCTGCAGATTCAAACTTTCTGTATTTCAAATGTTTCCAGAGAATAGACAAGCCTATATTTTCTCAGGACAATTGGGAAGGATATAGTAGTGACTTATCCTTATTGTCAAGGGATGAAAACCTAAACAGAAGAACTATGAGATTCTATAAGACTTCATGGGGAGAAGTGATTTATCCTTACTAAAGCTATCTTCATTCTGGCTGCAATCCATAATCAGAATAAAAGATGTTGAATATTGGGCTACTTACAGCTAGAAAAATAAAGTGGTAAATTCATAAATACTGCTGCATTAGACTAGAACTCTAACACCACACACTTAATTTAGCTTGATTAAATTCAGAAAATAAAAGAATACAGTAGCAATGTAGATAAATAATAATTTCTTTCTGTGTTTTTAAAGATTTATTTTTATTGTTTTTGACAGAGAGAGAGGGAGAGAGAGAGAGAGAGAGAGAGAGAGAGAGAGAGAGAGAGAGAGAGAAATACAGAAACAGAGAGAAGGGGGTAGCCTGAACAGTCTCCATTGCTGTACATCATTGGTTTTTCCACATAGTTTTATTCCACCAGTGGGAGTGGGGCTGCACAGGGCAGGAACTGGGCCTGGGTCTCACCCAGGTGATAAATAAACTGGGGGCACTCCCCAGTTCAGCATATGGGTCAGCACAGGTCGGGGCTGGAATTTTATCCTCTGTCCCCAGGGCTGCAAAGTGAGCGCTTAACCCACTGAGTCATCTTGTTTTTTCTATTTCTGTGTTTTAAAGACAGTATTTGTTCCTGGGATCTTCTTCTTCTGATTTGTGAGCTCAATTGTCAGCTCATATATTAATTTCAACCCATTTCTTGTATAAAAATATGGTTAGACTGCAGTATATCTTGTACCAACTTGGTGGGCTAGGATATTTGTTGATGTTATATAAAAGGCTGCTTGGGATGCCAAGATAGCTCAACAGGTTAGGTGCTTGTCCTTGCAACAGTGAGATCAAGGGATTGAGTCCCAGCCCCACTCATGCAGACCCATGTGCTGAACTGCAGTGAATCTGGTAACCGTGGCAGATGATGGTGAAGTTTTTCATCTCCCATTCATGTGTCCCTCAGTCCAATTCCCACACTGCATGGCCCCACATCCACCTTTGTGGAATGAAACTATGTCACAACTAATGACGTATAAATATAGAGACTGCTCTGGGCCCTCCCCACTTCTCTCTCTCTCTCTCTCTCTCTCTCTCTCTCTCTCTCTCTCTCTCTCTCTCTCTCTCTCTCTCTCTCACCTCTCCGAACAATAAAACAAATTTTATGGGGAAAAAAGTCTGCTTTATTCTCTCCCACTCATTCCTGTACAGCATTACGTTGACAGGCATGCAGGCAATTTCTAACGCATTTGCAAAAGTGAAACAGGGAATTGCTTAGATGGATAAAATACTTGGGCGTATCTAATTAGTACTAATCACTGCTGTGCTGGTCTGAAATGCTCCCACTCTATATCAGAATATTCTAATTGAAAATATGCAGTCATATAGGCATCTCTTTAAATTCCTTTGGCTTCTGTCTTCTTAGTGTCCATTACTTTACTTTATTGTTTCTCTAAAAGAGGGATGATCATAATGGAAATGTGATACAAGTTGTTACTGAATGAATGACAATACTGGCAGATCTTGGTAAGTTTGTAATGAGAATAAAACTATTAGAAGTTAATTTTTCTATCTTAGGACAGAGACTAGTACTGAATACTTAGTCAATACTTAATGTTTTCACTAATTAAATAAATGAATAAATGCATGACTGTTGTAGAACTGGTGCTGTTTTATTTTTAAATGTCAGGTATTTTTCAGTGGGTTTGTTGATTAACTGTTTTGGCTGCAATTTAGAAAGAGAATGACACTGAATAAGAGAGCTAGACCCTTTGATTGCATATTATTTGAAAAAGAAATTTGTTCCAAATAGCTATTCTCTGTGAAGTTTAAGTTGGCTACATTAGCAGAATTTGGATATGGGGAAATATACAATGATTTTGACTAACTTATCTGATTTATTTAAAACTTTAGTTGCACAAAAATTTAATATGTTAAAAGCAATAAACATGGACTATCATAGTTTACTCATGGTTAAGTAATGACTAAGACACCTAAAATATTTTCACTGGAAAAAAAGTTTTGGCAATGTTAATTATGTTAATTTCTTGTCTTTATTTCTACTGTCTATGTAGAGCTCCACTCTTTTCTCTTGATGGAGGCTGAAAATAGAGAAATACCTCCCCCCCTCAATCTGACCCTACCGTACTTCTGCAGCCTCCCTTCCCATCATTTTATTTTCTTCACACCAGCCACCCTATCCTCCTAATGCACTCAACAGGCTTAAGTTATCTTTCCCATCTTGCCACAAGTATCACTTCCTAAGAAACTTGTCCTGCTCCTCAGATGAGCTCAGATCTCTTATCACAGACTCTCTTGACACAGGGTATGTCTATCTCAAAGTATACTTTAAGATGTCCTTTGACTTTGTATATTTGTATAATTATTGCACTCTTTGCCCCACACTTCACTAGGCCATAATTTCTATGACAGGAGAACTGGTTCTATTTTTCTCATTATTTCTTTCCTGCTACTACAGCACATTGCTTGGTTCATCACAGACACTTGATAAATATTAACTGATTAAATAAATGAATAAAAAACAAACAAATCTAGCATTTGAAAGAGAGATATCATGATTTCCAACACAGTAATTCTATAAAAGAACTATGATAGCTTCAATAATACATTACTTGTACAATAAGAGGTAGCTGATAAAATATGTGGGTTACAGAAATTTTCTTCTCCTCAAATATAGCCATAGATATATCATCCTTAGAGACTCTTTCAGCTTCACATTAATAAACTCCTAGTCTAAGATTCAAAATCATCTGGACAGGTCAACTAGCTACCGTTATCACTTAGACATGTATGAGTTGAATTATTTAATACTTAGGCTCAGTATGCTGGAGGAATTACACAGCTTATTGGATGGGAGACAATGAAGACAAAACAAGTTTGGAAATTGAGAATGTTTTCTGTTACAAAAAGAATTATAAAATGACACTGAAGTTCCTGCTAGTCTCAGAAGCAAAATGAGAATTTAGAATGGAAACATTGTATAAAGAGCCAGGAAAATTGACAAGCTACACGTTCAGTGAAAAAGTAGACTAGAAAAAAAAATACTCTTGCCAATGCAGCAGATTCCAATGACATTAATCCATCTGTTTCGATCTGGAGAGAAAAAATTACCTAAGAATTCATTTACAACCACCGGCTTCTTTATGTGACTTTATTATTTTTTAATTTTATTTTACTATTAAATTTGTTGGAGTGACATTAGTTAGTAAAATTATACAGGTTGCAAGTGTACAATTCTACAATACATCGTTTACGTGTTTCATTGTATGTTCACTACCCAGTGTCAGTTTTCCTTTCTTTGACATACATTTAAAATTATATATATATATATATATATGGTTTTAAATTTTCAATTGCATGCTTTCTAATAAAACATGTTTCTGGATTGGAAGGATGCAAACACTCATTAGATGTGCATGTTCAACTCAAAACAAAATTCCTCAGATAGTCCAGAATTTGATAAACACTTAATCCAGTATCTCATCTCATCTCATCTCATCTCATCTCATCTCATCTCATCTCATCTCATATCTCTCTCTCTCTCTCTCTCTCTCTCTCTCACACACACACACACACACACACACACACACACACACACACACATACACACAGAAATAAACCACCATAAGCCTGAGAAGTCACAGCAGCCAGAGAGTTAGATCTTCACTTTGCATAATAAGGGATTCAGCCATTACAAATATGTGACACTAAATAAAAAAAAGATGTATGATTCAACATAGCTGTAAAAGAGAAAATGAAATATATGAATAAGAAACAATGTGTTTTCAAACATAATTAAGCCAACTTGGAAAACATTCAAATACAGTGTGTAAAAGTGAAACATTTACATTCCAAAGAAAGTTTCAATGGATGAGTACATACAAAAGTGGATCTAGATGAAAAAAAAAAAGTAAAATGATAAACTGAAAGCTAAATATGAACAACTTCCACATAATGCAACTTAGAGAGACACACACAGAAATATTGAGAAATGTAAATTAAAATACATAGATATAATATACAGTATTGGGCAGAAGTAAAATTCTTTTCAAAGTATTATAATGTGCTTGAGTATGTTTTTGTTATGTTACAGAATTACATGCTTATGGTTTTGTAATAATCATGAGGAGTGTTACTTATGCCAGACCCTATATATCTCACTGAAATTTTAGATTAAAAAAATTGGAAGAATAAAGAAGAGGATATATTTGAAAAAGATAAAAGCAGAAAAAATTTCTAATTTCAGATCTAGAAAGTCTGACTCCAGATTAAAAAGAAACCATGCCTTGATTCAGAACATGAAAAGAGATGAAATGAGAGAGAGATGGCAAAGGAAGTGTCTCTTCAATTGTAGTGAAAAAGTAGCTGTCAACTAATAATTCTACTCATAGTAAGTCTTTCTTTTAAAAATGGTGAAATAAATTACAATAACAGACTTTACCAAAAGACTTTCTCTAGAGGAATTTGTGAAGCACCCAATTCTGGAGAACCTTATACAACCCTAGATAAAAGATATGATTTACAGAAAGAAATATAGATACCCAAGACAATGGTAAGTGCTTATTGCACAATTACCCTATATTAAGAAATTTTCTAAAAATTTTACATGTTTTTTTAAATTTAATTATTACTACCACACTATAAGTTAGATTTTATTATTAAACAAGTTTAACTTGTCGAAGTTTATACAATTAGTAGGTGGCAAAGTGATTCAAAGCAGTCAATGTTTCTGCAAAGTGAGCTGCTAATCTCTCTGTTGTAGTTAAGAACAAGTATTGGCATTATAAAAATAATAACAATAATATCTAATCTGCGAGGACTAAAACAGATTAGAACAAAATGTTTAAAGTGGCAATTTTGTTTAGTAATAAAAGCAAAATAATTTTGTTATAAACAACTACAGAAATGAATCTCAAAAACATTATATGTGTAAAAGAAGTCACACAAATATGTGTGTGTATGGCATGGTCAAATCTATTTATATAAACTCTAAGAAAAAAAATTAGTCTGGAGTTATAGCAAGCAGATACATGAGTCCTTCAGGACAGGGATCTGTGTAGTTTGACTGGAAAATGCCTCAAAGTTGTGGAATTATAGGGATTGTGTATATCAAGCTTGTCCTCTGTGGCCCACAGGCTGCATGTGACCCAGGATGGCTTTAAATGCATGACCCAACACAAATTTATACACTTCCTTAAAACATTATAAGATATATTTATGATTTAAAAAAATATTATCAGCTATCATTTGAATTAGTGTATTCTATATGTGGTCCAAAATAATTATTCTTCCAATGCACCCAGGGAAGCCAAAAGGTTGGATATCCTACTTTGTATCTTGATGGGGATAGTGGCTGTGCACATTTGTCAAAACTCAAACAGTGCATCTAAATTGCATGCAAATTATACCTCAATAAAATTGATTTTAAAAATAAACAATATAGAACTAAAATACAGGTGAAAAGTAATTGCAAGAAAGCAAGGATTTGACTAGAGTTAAAACATTACAAAATCCATCTATTTTTTGAGAGTAGGATGGAGATACTATTTAACTTTAGATTGTAAATAACTATAATAAGAATTATATGATAAATATTTTAATGGTAATCACTAAAATAATGAAAATGAAGGTACATTTATAATTATGTATGTGAATGGATAGGTGTGTGTGTGTCAGGGGGAGAAATGGGGATAAAATAATAACAAAATACATAATTGATATTATAAATTAAAACAAGAAGAAACTAATAACAAACAAAAAATAAAGATGTTAGAGATGCATACAAATATAATAAAAGTATATGAACATAATTCCTTAGTTAAAAGACAAAGATTGCCTAATTAGAATTTTGAAAATTCCTAGATCTTTGTTTCTCTCTTTCTAAGCACTCAAAAACTTTCCCACTATAATACATCTAGATCTTATAAATTTATAAATGTTGATGTATTTCTGGACTCATATGAAGGAAATAAAAATTTCAAGTGTCAATAATAAGTATTGATGGTTATGAAATTACAAGTGAACTGAAACTGGTGGCCTAGAGGAACTTCTGTGTTGCTCTGAGCCAAATACCTAGTCCTAGAGATTCAGGATCTCTGTACTTTCTGTAACCTGGTCAGAGCCAGAGATTCCATGAAGGCTGGGCCATTCAAAGGGGTTAAAGTCATCCTAAATCAACTATATTCCCTGGCTTTCAGCTGAAGCAAAACCAAAATCTGAGGTAAAAAAATCTCCTTTTTACAATTCTTGAAATTATAATCTTATAGTCTTTTGATCAAATGTAATAAATATGTAGAGAGAGAGAAAGGAGAAGAAGAAAAGAGAATAAAAGAGAAGAGAAAAAGAGGGGGATGAAAGGGAAAAAAGAGAACAGATAATTCATTGAGGTAGAGTTCTCCATGACAAACCTATTTTAAGTGTTGCCCTTTCCTACCCTGTGATGATTTCAGTCAGGTAAAAAATAACAAATAACTTATAATAAAATGATTAAATAAATAAAATACACCATTTTAAAGTAATGAACATGAGACTATCAAAAAAGACTATAAAGATTTTTTTTTTAACTGAACTGGGGGCCTCACCGCATTCGGGAAGCACACCCCAGTTTAGCATGTGAGTCTGCCTGGGCCAGAGCTGGGATTCAATCTTCGGTCCTTGGGGCTTCAAAGTGAGTGCTTAACCCACTGAGCCATTCTGGCTTTCCCTATAAAGATATTTTAAAAATATTTTAGTGACTACAAAGAATATACCTGAGTATGAACCATTTTTGACTGATAGAACCTATTTCATTCTTATACAAAGTCAGCATGCTTTTTTTTTATTTGAAGTAAATAGGTGTTCACTGGGTAGAATTTTAGACATAAAATAATTCATGTTCCTCTGACCTGCCCCAAATTTTCATCTCCTTAGGCCTTTGAAAAATCTTCCTTGAAATATATATCTGTTACTTGTTAGGGTAAAATTAATAGCCATTATGTCAGGTGTTAGAGGAAGAAAGAAAGGAGACACAACTTAGGGATCACAAGCCACTGTCTCCAAAGTTCTGTCACAAAGTTATTTGTACACATGTTGAGTTTCTCTAGAATTCTGTCCCAGTCTCTCCTCATCCATTAATATCCAGCTGCCCTCACCTGTCTAGTATCTTCTAAATGTTTTCATGTTTATATTTGTTTATTTTTCTGACGAGGTCTGCTGGCCCTCCTAACCTCAACAAACCTGTCAGCAGCATTTGACTTGTCAACCATGTTTTTTTTTTTAAATGCTCTTTTTCTATTTCTTCATTCTATGGCATCAGTTATTTTTAAATGTCTTACTATCTCTCTTATGTTCTGCCTTTTGCTTTCATTGTCTTCCCCTATGTGTTGTAGGTGGTTCATTTTATACATTTGATTCAATTTTAAGTTGGTTCTTTATTTTGGATTTACAGGTCTTCTTAAGTAATTTTGTCTCTGGTTTCCCAACATATTTCCCACATAATTTACAAATATATGTATGACAATACCAAAATTTTCTATTTCTTTTTGCGTCTTGAAGAAAAATATATATTGTTTTGCATCTTGAAGAAAAATATATATATTTCCATTTATTTAAGGCTGAACCTTTCACACCCTTCCCAAGCTACCTCCTCTTATCTCATTAAGCAATTTCTTCTTACCATATTTTCCAGCATATAAGACGACCGAGCGTATAAGACAACCCCCTAATTTTACAGTTAAAACATAGGTTTAGGCCTATATTCGCTGTAGAAGACTACAGCCTCGGAAGTGGGGGGTAGTCTTATACAGCGAATATAGGCCTAAACCTATGTTTTAACTGTAAAATTAGGGGGTCG
>PVKE010042030.1:0-13918 GCA_004027555.1 Craseonycteris thonglongyai | reverse complement strand
AAAAAAAAAAAAAAAAAAAAAAAAAAAAAAAAAAAAAAAAAAAAAAAAAAAAAAAAAAAAAAAGAATGTGGGGGTGCTTAGCTGAGTGGTTCTGAGTAGAGGGTCTCCTGTTGGGTTGCAGTTGAGAGGTGGGGTGGGGTGCCATCATCTGAAGGTTTGCCTGGGGCTGGCAGCTCTGGTTCCAGATGGCACATCATGGGGCTGGCAAGGTGGTACCAGCTGTTGGCAGGAGGCCTGAGTTTCTCACCGGTGCTCTGGCTCCTCCCAGAGCAAAGGCTAAGACAGAGCATGGCGGGAGGTGCTAGGTCTTTTCTGAGCTGGCCTGAAAAGTCACACATCTTCATTTTGTCACCGTCCACTGGTCACCCAGCTCAGCACTGTTCACTGTGGGAAGGGACAGGTGTGAACACCAGGGTGAGGCCTTCTTGAGCCCGGCTCCCGCAGCCACTCACTGAGCGGCCCTCCCAGATAAGCCGTGCTGACGACGGTGCATGCACACTGGGTTCTCTTCCATGCTGTTATGAACATCTGCCGAATACATGCATAAAGTACCCACCGAGGCTACAGTGGCTTTCTGAAAGGGGCGTTATTAAAATTAAACTTTAAAGTACAATATTAATTTTAAATGTCTCAAATTTTATAAATTAAATATGTACATTAAATATTTTAAAATATTTAAAGAAGCTGAAACTCTGGTCCAAGATCGTGTGACTGAAATGTGGAGCTGCTGGTATTTGGAGCTGAGATCATCCGACCCCAAAGCCCACATAGCCCATGACGCTGAGCCACGCATGGTCACTGCACAGACTCGCCAGCCTCCATCTTAGTGACAGCCCAGAGTCTCCTTACAGAGGGCTGTCACTCGCTCTGATTGTTCATGGAAGGGATGCTCCGGGTGTGTGCAGTGCGTCCTGAAGGCGGGACCCACATCACACCGGACTGTCCGATCCCACAGATGTGAATAAAGAGCTGCAAGACCAACAGAGAGGACAGCGAGGAGTGGCTGGCAGAACAGCGGCTCTGGCGGCCTTTCTATTGTGGGTGATGTATGCCTTCCCACGAGATGTTAGCAGGTGCCCAGTGGGCACACGGGATGAGAAAGTGCTGGGTTAGAGGGAACTGCGCTCTCTGAGCACACACTACAGTGCCCGCAGCTCTCCAGAGGAGGGGGAATAATAGGCAGGTTTCTGGGACTGAGCTGGCTGTGAAACTACTTCCCACCTCCCTGGGAGTTGCTGAACCAGGGTAATCTAAGTTTTGTTCTCACCTCAGTGATTTAAAACATGCAACTACGATGGCTGTGCCGTGTGTGTGTGTGTGTGTGTGTGTGTGTGTGTTTTCTCTTCTGGTCAGTAATGACATAGGAGACCTTTTTGTCCCATCAGAATTTCTTGTTTACATTATAATGGAAAAAAATAGTATAATCACCAACAAGAATTTTGCTTTTTTTTTTTTTTGGTAGTACTACACTTCAGACACCGCTTTTACCTTGGTAGAGGAAGAACTTAATTACTTACAGGTTTTTCTAGAACAGTCCTCAGTTCAACCCTACCACAGTTTACACTGCAGCCCACATTACAGAATTCCACTGGCATTTGGCTCCTCGGGGTCCTCCTTTAGAGTGGTAATGTGGTGCATCCAACGATGTACACAGAAGACTTGAGGAAATACCAGCCTCTTGAGAACGCCTAGATCCCATTCCCCCGCCCCACACTGAAAACGGCAGAATGCATTTCACCCTCTCCTCCTGGAAACATGTCAGGAGTTAAGATCTCCCGTGAACCGCTCAGATACATTTTGTGTCTGCCCACTTGGAAATCAGTGGCCAAAGGGCGAACCCCCAACAGTCAGTTCCCCGGAAGACGGAACAGGCCTGGGTTGGGAAGGCAAAGGAAGCCAGGAAAGGCTACAGGGCTGGCCCCCATAAGCAGACTTCAGGAGCATTTCTTCCCCAAACTTCTTTTAAAATGATCAGCTGACAAATTCCAGGCTGTTCACAGCTCAGAGTGCAGCCAAGACGGAGTGCTGGGGGTGACCCAATTTTCACATGCACAAGCAGCCGGCACCTGAAACCCACCCCCACTTAAGAGGTCGTCTCTGCAACAGCGCATGCACCCTTGAAATTGCAGGGGTCCCAAGGGGGACACTTTTGATGGAGACCATCTGCTTAAAGGTGGTGAGATCCTGGCCCTCCCTGCCCCCTACTCCACTCGCTCCCTTCCCCTCCCCCCAGCAGGGAATCAGGATGGTCTGAGTCCTGCTGACGCTCCACTCCCCACCCAACCAGAGCCTCCTTGAGGCCAGACCATCACCTCAAAACGCGATGACCCTCCTTCCCATGCCTGAATGGTCCCCAAAATCAGGGTTCCTAAAGAATGCCGGAACAAGGGGAGCTGCCCCCACAGTAAAAAAACACTTTTATGGATGACTAACCAGCAATGATGCTGCAAATGACCCATCTGAAAAATCTTTAGTACCTTGAGATCTAAATTACTCTAATTTTTCTCCCCTAAAATTAGGTATAATATTATAATTTCAAGTAATGCAAGAGCAATTTCTCTCTTCAGTGGCTACCAAGCTCAAGATGTTACAGGAAAAAGAAATAGCTTTTACTGCTGATATGAGAAATTTAAAAGAGAGACAAGTGTGAGCAAACAAAAGCTGTCACATCAAATACTGTGGGGGAAAAATCTAGAAAAAATGCCAGAGATGCTCAAGTCTAAATAAAGGCATTTATTTGTTAGTTTAACCCCTTCGCTGGTAGAGGCCAGTGAATTCTCCACAGGTGGAATTACTTCAGACGGCGCTCTTACACTCATAATCCTACTCTCTGGTCACTTAAAGGGTTTCCAGACACGAATAAAGCTATTGAATTCCTCGGGTCCTAACTCCTCTGTGGGTATCACTCCTTCAGAGAATTCACTCCTGTCCAATTTCCACCACCTTCAGCAAAGGAACAAGACCATGCGCTCCACCAGGCAGCAGTCACGCACCAGTCACGTGGTTCTGTAGACAGCGGGTTGTCGGCAGAATGGGGTGGAAACGATTTCTTGAAGTTAGTGTCCTAGGCAGCTAACATGCAACTCAAGCCTAAGACTCCTTCTGGGAGGGAGGGGGCCCTCTACGAAGGCCAACCAGAAAAGTGGAGAAAACACTAACTGGCTAGACCTGGGGTCCCTCCGTTACTCCTCTTTGGTCAAGTACATAAGACTGTTTCATATGTCAAGATCATATGCTTCATAAAGATTGAGTGGCAGGTTGGAGGAAGAGCATTGCTGATGGAGGTCTACAGAAATAGAGGGAAGTATTGCCAATTAAAATGCAAGGACTGGGCGCTCACTGGGCGCACAGGCGGGGACCCTGCGATGAAGTGGTCACAGCCTCTACCCACCCGCCCCCACTCATTCCAATACGTTGCTTTGGTGACGGTCACCAGGACCTCCCAACTGAGCAAATTCCACAGACTCAGCCCCCAGCCACACACCAATGACAACAGTGCAGACCTTTCTTCCAAGTCCCATCCCAAAAGGCCCCTGCTTTCTCCAGATCGGGGTCCCCTCACAGATGGCCACCTTGCACCTGAGGCTCCAGGAGGGGGACCTGGGGGGTATCCTGAGTCCTCACCCCTTCCCCATTGCCAGACCTACCCCCTCAGCATGGTACATACAGCCCCCCATGGTCACGAAGTTCCCCCACCTGTGCAGCCCTGCACCCCTGAGCCCCAACCACAAATGTGGTCATGCCCACTCACACTCCAGGAGTAGGCTGACCAAACGTACCGTTTTAAACAGGACAGAGAACAACGGTACTGTCCCATTTCAAACAGTACATCTGGTCAGCCCAGTCTCACTGGGCCAAATTCAAGGTGCCAGTAGGCTGACCAGACATACCCTGTGAAATAGGACCATTCGGCTGTTTTCTGTCCCATTTAAAATGGTGCATCTGGTCAGCCTGTCTTGGGCTCACCCCTTCCCTGCTTCGGGGTGCCCACCCTACCTACACTTCCTTCCCTCAGCTCGTGGGCACCCTGAACCATACTCGTCCAGGTTACATACCTGCCTGCCTACGAGTGATAAGCCGGAAGGCAGGAGCCCACCTGTTCTGCTTTGAAACCCAGGCCTCCTCCCTGGCACCAGAAGGGCTGGTCTTTAAAATGGGCCTGAGTGAGTGATGCCTGATCTATCTGCCAGAGGACCTCCCTGGGCTTTTTACCAGGTGGCCTCAGTTTCCAGCGTGACCCCAGTTAAGAGGGGTGCTGTGTGCACTGTTCACGAACAGGATGATGAACGTGCAGGGGCCCCACCTGGAATCACATCAACCATCTCCCGGCTCCCCACCTCCCATCGCCCTGCACCGGTATGTCAGGGTCCCTCCGGCCAGCCCTCGCCTCGTGTGATTTGCCAAGAGTGGGAGACCAGCCTCAGTGGGCCAGTGCCTGGCGGTGGCCACCTGCCTCTCCCACAGCACACCCTCAGCGTCCTGGGCTCAGCAGGTGGGCAGTGGAAGGAGGGTCCCCATGGCACATGAGGGACACATGGCCCCGTGTCCTCAGCACAGACATTCTAATGTGGGTTTCTGTGTGGGAGAGTAAGAGAGGCATGCACGCTCCATGAGTCTAGAATTGGTGGTGTGTGTTATCTCACAACTTCATATTTGGAAGAAGTATTTTCATTTCTTACGAGTTGTGAATAATTATGTAATTCTGCCACCTTTGTAAAACTGAGCAATTTTGAACGGACTCCGTAGTCTGGGGCCAGCAGCCATAACAGGTCTGTGCTTTGTTCCTTCGGTTTTTGAGCCAAGTGTGTGACAAATTCTTTAGTCAGTTCAAACAGTTCATCCTGTATAACAGGGAAAAGGAAACCTTCCTGTGTTAAAAGGGAAAAGGAAAATCTTCCCTCTCAAAATTAATGTGCAATGACTTCTGAAATATTATACAAATGCAGCATTTGTATTTCCTAAAAGCCACTTTTCTATTGAATGCCTTCCGTCCTAGATTCATCCGTCAATCATTAAGTCACTTGGTCATCAGTCTTTTTAGCATCTCCAGCATCCCAGGCCCACTTCAGAGCACGGGGGATGCGTTGTGAAGAGGCAGATGAAGTCACAGATCCATGAGTGACCCTCTGATGCCTGTACCCTAATATATCCACAGCCGCTGTCACCACATTCACACAAGAAGGTGACCACCTCGTTAAATACAAAGAAGAGGTTGTCATCAGTTAGGGCATGCTTATCTTGTTTTCCGGGGCATAAGTTGGTTTTTTTTTTCTCTCATATGTATTTCATATTCCTAGCTGGAAGAATATCAAAAGAATCTTAATATCACCATCTGGAAGCTATGCCATGGACTCCAGTGGGCAGGATTAGAGCTGGGTTTCTCTTCTTCCTGTAAAAATGTGTTTCTTCTGCTTCAAAATGAGCACACACCCGGCCAATTCCCTAAGGAGATGTGCCCAGAGTCCAAGTGATGGTCCTCCTTCACCTTCCACCCTCCACCCGCACAGCAGCCTGAGGTTCTCTAACATGGAGGGACCGGTGGTGGGGCGTCCCTTCAATGACATTTGATCATCGGTGACTTCATGGAACCAGTAACTCAGATGTGCTGAAAGAACTCAGATGTCAGACGTGCAGTCCACAACCGCTCATGGAACAGTCTGTGGGTCTCACTGGTCCCGGCTTGTGTGAGAAGCCCTGGGGAGCCGTTCCAGTTCCAGAAGCCACCAGCCAACATGTCGCCAAGCATCACCATCCTCCACTGGCATGGCAGTGGCCCCTGACCCGAGGGCTCGCTTTCCATAGGTTCAGATGCCCACGGTCAGTAGCAGTCCGAAAACACTCCATGGAAAATTACAGACATGAGCAATTCATGAGTTTTCAATTGCTCGCCATCCAGGGCAGCGTGAAGACATCTTGCCCTGTCCCGCTCAGTCCCTCTTGGCCTATGAATCATCCCTTTGTCCAGCTCCCCGCCTCTTAAGTCACTTAGTAGCCACCTCATAGATCAGACCAACTGTCACGGTATCTCAGTACTTGTGTTCAAATAATCCTTGTTTTACTGAATAACAGCCCAGGGTGCTTGGCAACATGGATGCACCAAAGAAAAGCCATGAAATGCTTCTTTGAAGTGAAAAGGTGAGCCCGGCACGATGATACTTACAGAGAGAGCGACCACATGCACATAACTTTTATTACAGTATACTGCTATAATTGTTCTGTTGTCATGAGTTACTGCTATTCATCTCTTACTGTGCCTAATGTATAAATTAAACTTTATCAGAGGTGTGTATGTATAAGACAAACACCGTATACACAGGGTTGGGTTTTAGGCATCCCCTGGGGGTCTTGGGCGCATCCCCCACAGACAAGGGGAGACAACTGTACTCCCCAACTTGATGCTTAACTCGTTACTTATGCAACTACCAGTATTCTTAAGAAACAAAAGATGGTGATTTGACAACTTCACTTTTTGTGCCTCCACAGATCACTTTCGTGTTTTTTACATCCATCGGAAATGTTTTTATCTCTTGATGTGGGTCTCTCTCCCGCCAGTCCAGCCTGGGAGCCTCTGAATGAAGGCCCCCGCCCAGTAGCTCGCCTACGGGACGTGCTCCATAAACAGAATGATTTTTTTTTTAATTCAAATTATATTCATAACAGTTTGCATTGTATGTGGAGCCCATATTTGTACTAGAACATTCAATTTCCGTTAAATTTTCACAGGACAAGTTTCATTTGGAAACATCCTCTGAGTGTCACCCAGCGAATCTGTCCAAATGAATGAATGTTTCCAACTTCCCCTGCCACGACTAAGCTGCCTGTTACGTCTCAGGCACCAGTCCATGACATCGCTATGGTGAAATCTGCCCAACAGTCCCAGTTCACATCCGTTCACGTTCATTATCACATCGCTGGTAATATAAGAAGCTGTCCCTGTTCATGCAGCATCCCCGACACCTCTGATACTGAGAAGCAGTCTCACACAGCCACGGAGCACGGGGGTCCCTGGAGTCTGACATCTGCGGTGAGTCCCTGCTTGGCCCTAGACGGGGATGGTCAGCCTCATTGAGCCCCAGCTGCCTTGTCCGCACAATGGAGATGACAAAGGCATCCATCTGGCCAGACCGATACTGGGGACAAACAAGCTGACACAGGCAAAGCCCTCGGAACAGTGCCCAGCACAGCCAGCGAGTAACTGCCAGTAGCTCTTATGAAACCCCTTTCGTTACGAGACAAAGTAACCCAAGACATTTACAGAGACCTGCTGAAGAGTGTGGTCTGAGGTTCTCTTTGGGGGGAAAAAATAGGCAGTGTGAATATATTTGATATCCACATATTACACAATCCCTACTTAGAACTTCAATCAAAAAGGTTGTCTTTTCAGAAATAAGACTCACATGTAAACTCTGTTTACCCTCAGAAACCAGTTTCAGCTACCACCCAGATGAAAGCAAACAAATGAAAAACAACAGCGTTTCATACAAATCGGCTTACCTCTGTGCACTGGATCCTCAGTAGTTTTTACCAAGGTACCTTAAATATGGCATCAGAAAGGTCTTAGTGGACAGACTGGGACCTAACGTTACAGCTTGAAAGGTAATTAATGGTATATTGTATTCGCTTTCTAAAATGTTACATGTGTGAGATACTTTAATGCTGGGCCTGACAATTCCCTGACATTTACATGTGATAAGAAATGAACCAGGCAGGGGATCACCTGGATTTCATGTTTTTTAGATTTCTCAGCCCTTTACTTAGAATGAGATGCTGGAAGAGCCTTTACTGGGGGAAGCAATTCGTGGTGTAAGTGACTTTTCTCTGTAACACAGAGATAGCCGCAGGGTGGGAAAGGTCTGAAAACAGCATCCCCCACAAAACAGATCTGCAGAAGTCAGGGCTGGACAGATAGTCATCCCCGTCACCACTGGCCTGTGTCAGAGAGTCTATTGCTTTTTCTGCCTCCAGCATTAAGTAAACGCTTCAGGAAGCAATAGCCTCGTTTTCATCCCTGGTGTTATTAAGCTGAGAAGCTTCTAGCACCTACCCTGCTTGTAAAAGGAGATGGGGGGAAGGGGGGATGGGTGCAGCTTTATCTCAGTGACATTAGCTAATCTCCACACAACAGAGCAATAGGAGGCTCTGGAAGGTTTTCAGGCTTGTCCAAGGCTGAGCCAGATCTCTCTTGTCCATGAAGAGGGAAGCCTCCCTCCCACATCCCCGATGATGCTAGAGGGAACAGCCTCTGAGGTCCCCATTTCCCAAGCCAGTCCCCCATAGCACCCCACACTCCTGCAGTTGCCAGAGAGGTGCCCACATGTACATGTACATGTACACAGACACACACACACATACACACACACACACAGGGTTTATAATAGATTATGACTCGTGTTATGGGACTTATGGCCTTGTTTATTTCCCAGCTGGAAAAATGTATAAAATGGCCAGACACGTTTAACGTGTGTGTATTATATACATCACATACACACACTAATAACCAAATCATTTCCACAGCCAACAGACCTTTCCGTCTCTATAGGACTCAGAAATTGAGAATGTGCATAATCACATCCACAGGTGATAAGCTAATACTCTCAATATGCCACTTGGAAATATATTTGTATCGCTCATAAGGCAAACATTCAGCTGCCCTAATTCTTTTCCTAGCTTTCTTTTTGTAAGAACCTGTTTCCTTAACGATCATCACGAGCTCTCCCAAGTGTCAGGCCCCGGGCAAAGTTCTTTACCTGGGATATTAGGGTCCTCTCCAACGAAGACACTGATGCCCACAACTGCAGGTGGGGAGTCTGAGGTGCAGAGAAGCCAAGTCACCAAGCTGAAGGCCCAAAGCTGGACCTGAGGCTGTCACTTCCGGAGCGACTCCCAGCTCCCGAGCCAACTTGTATCCTCACGGGGCTTCTTCCTCCTTAAGAGTTCCGGCAAGTTCGCAGCCTCTCGGTTCACCCCCTTGTCCTCAGTGCCGAAGAGTAGAACCCACTAATACTTTCATACAGGAAGGTGCTTTTCCCGTTCATCCTGATCTGTCAGAAACAACATTAAAAATATAAACACAAATTATAAGTGAGCAATCAATACACACAATACAGTTAACTTACAAATAATTTCAAGCAACAAAATAACTAACTATAATTTAACTTTCCATCCTTTGAAGAGCCATTAAAGGTTTGGTTGAGGTTTATTATGGGTCAACACGAGCCAGACCCTGGGAGGAAGACTAAGAAGTATGGGCCCCGCTCTTGTCCTCAGAAATCAAAGTTGAGTTGTAGCAGCATATTCTAGAAAGTTCTGCATTTCATGAAGATAAATCAATTCAGCACTAGAAACTCACTTATCAAAAAGAAAGGAAGAAAGAAAGGAACAGAGGGAGGGAGGGAAGGAGGGAGGGAGGGAGGGAGGGAGAGTGGGTTTCTTAGGAGGGAAAAGACACTGAGTTTTCACACCCTAAAGGTGGTCTATTTCCTCAGGGCCAAAGAACAGGCTAGAGCTACATGTGACATATAGCAATCAGCGTTTGCTCCTAAAAATAAACAGATTTGGCTGAGCCAAATAGCAGATGCAACATTGCATGAAGCTAGTAATATTGCTCATGATTTACCATTCATAATGTGCTATGAAACTATTTTGTATTTTCAAAAAAATTGCAGATTACATTACACTACTTTCACTTAAATCGAGGGCCGTAAACATTGCCCCTTTTCTTCCTAGGGGCAAATTTGGAAATCGTTTTAAAATCACAGTCCGATCCCTCAAACCTCAGGGCACTAACTGGGGTGTTTGTTGTTCCACACGATGAGCTCCACTCTGAATACTGATGTGAAGAGCAGTTCACCGTGTAGACTTAAATTGTCCTTCCCACAACTTCATCTGAGAAGCCTGACAAGGGTGACAATCACAGGACTCATTTTATTGGGTGAAACTCTTCTAGCTGCAATTTACTCTGACAGGCTCCACAATTTTTAAGTGCAATTAAATCCTCAGCATTTTCCCAGGGAAAAAAAAAAAAAATCTACCACATGTAAAAAAATATTTTTTTAAGAGAAGATGAAAAAACAGTTGAGTTGAACAACTAATTACTAACTGGTTGCTCTTTTTAGAAAAAAAAAAAGAAAGAAAGAAAAGAGAAAAGAATTGGGCTGAGCCCAGAAACCAATTCCATTGTGTAGACAGGCAGCTTTCGGGGCCCGCGGGAGACAGGCCTGTGGGGCTGGGAGTCCCAGGCCTCCGGGCCAGCGGCTCTGGCCACTGCTGCCATGCACCTCCTCAGAGGGAAGGGGAAAGATAGGAGACTTGCGACAGCACCCTGAGAAACCGCCTCGCCTGACGCCTGGGTGCCAGCAGGCCCGCTGGCTCAGAACAGGCCGGAGCAGCTCTTTCCCTGAGGTGTGCCCACGCACTCAGTCCTCCCTCAGAATCCACACGGGGCCCAGGGGTCCTCCTTATAATGGCCCATGGAAGGCCTTCATCACAGAGCTGGCCTAACTGCTTGCAGCCTTTTGTGAAATGCCCGGGGGCCTTCCTACTCCACAGCTAGGGTCACTTTTGTCCCTTACAAGGAAGGACCTGTGTCCCTACCGCTCCTTGGCATTCCACACTTGAAATCTTCATTCAACAGGAAGCTAAGTTAATCTGACATCTATACAGCTATCCAGGCTACCTCTGGGAAATCAGATATCTTTTCTTTTAAGAGATGTCAAATCATACCTAGTGTTGTAGAACATTTTGTATAAGATGCACATGATGCAGTAGAAATCATCAACAGTACGCCATCAACCCGCATAATTCTTATCATTTAGGAGCATGCAACTCAACAACTACAGACAAGCCCAAGGTGCCAGCCCTGCCACTGGCCCTGTCCCTCACCTCTGCCATGCCCCTCCCTGAGCCCCAGGGAGGGTGAGTGTACCCCAGAGACACTCGGCTGTCTGGTGGCCTTTCCGCCTCCTGGAATCCCCCATGTGAAGCACTGGCCATGCCCCTGCAGTGCCCCCCATGACTCCTACCATGGACAATGCTCTAATGACCTCACCCGCTCTCCCCAACCAGGCCCCGGACTCTTGAAAGCAGGGACCAGCTGCCATATTCCCCAGCACCTCACGGAGCTCCCAGCCGCCGGTGGGGCTCCTTGAGATGTTTGTAGAAGGTTCCTTTCCTCCTGAGCTGCTAGGACAGCAGGCATTAGACAGCCGCTGAGTTTTCCCTCACAGGAAGGAAAACTGTAAGCCCTACGAGGGCAGGAACCCCAGTGACCGGGCCAGTGCTCTGGGCCTGCTAGACACTCAATAAATGTAACTGAGTACGTGAGTTAAAGACAATACTGGTGCAGAGACCTGAGCGTGAGCCAACAACTCTATGAATCATAACCTTCAAGCTTCCCTGTCGAGAAGGCTGGAAAAACCATTTCTCCTAAATTAAAACTGTTTGCCCCAAAGAGCCGCCTGCAGCTTCCTCCTCCACCCCTCCCAGACCTTCCAAACTCAGGGGCGCCAGCCTTCAAGCCCTGTTCCCCTCTTGTAGTGTAAACTGCATTCGCCATGAAGCCAGCACCTCTGGCACGCACTTATTGAACCCCAAGTAACTTTCAAGACCCCCTAAAATGCGCATTAGTGAAACAGGGCCAATCTCCTTTGAGCACTAGATGGGGTCCTAAAGGTCAAGTGCAAATGGAACGGGGGGGCAGGGTGGTCACCTTTCCCCATGACTTCCACTTCAATTTCAGAGTGCATTCCTAGAGGTCAAATACTTATGCTCAACACAATATAAAATCTAATAAAAAATTCTGACATCTGAGAGAGCACACAGCCCATGCGCACTTAAATTTGCTCGTATGGGTCCTATAAAAACTCAAACTCACAAACAACTCATGACCTCTCTTATAAAATAAAATTTTCAAAAGTACTAATTAAAATGTAATCACATTCCAACGTAAGTCAGAATGCTCACTATTTCTGCGCAAAGTGTTTCTATTTCTTGAAACAGCTAATGTTTATTAGAACTTAATATGGGTCACGCAGATTCACTGAGTCAAAACTGGATGGGACACGAGAGGTTACGTAACCCACCCCTTGCCCGCTGCAGGAATCCCGCCCACGTGCTAGTGGCCGACTTTCACCATTTTAAGGACCATCTTAGGTTCTATTAGTCATGTGCAGTTTATTTTTGTTAGGAAGGTCAGAGCCAAATGAAGGCACTTGCAGCTTTTTTAAGCACGGGAGACTTTCCTAGTGGGGGAGGGGTGAGACGGTGACGACCACAGGTCAACTGCTGTCCTTTTGTCCTGTGTCCAGCCAGCAGGAGGCCTCCCTACCTAGAGAAGGACATGTGGAAATTGGCCTCAGAAATCTCAGTACGTATACTGCACTTTTAATCCACTAAAGCGTGGTCCTTAGTCTATAACTTTTGTGAATAATCTGAAAATACAGAAGCATTCCTTAAACAAATAACACTGAAACACCCACACTACAACTGAAACTAGTCAATGGAAACATATCTTGGAAGCCCCAGAACCGGGGCCTTGTTTTTCTTTTAAGGAAAAGACAAGTGGTCTTGTAATCCGGGTCCATGATCCCTTACATGCAAGTCCAGAACTCTAAAATCTCTGAAAACCACAAGTTGTTTCACAAACTTAGCCCAGTACCCAGAAGTGAGGCCTTGTATCGATCCCATTTACCCTCCTTAGAGTGAATATTCTCATAGGTTCATGGTCAAAATGTCCCTGCTTCTGATAAGAGCATGTTCCCAGCCTGCAGAATTCTGAAATATGCAGTCCTAAATTCTGAAAGACATCCAGCCCCAAAGGTGTTGTGGACCCATGTCGGCAAAGTCTAACAACAGAAGGGGCCTGGCATCTAATTAAGATAAAGGCACGCCTGAACTATCAAGAATAAGAAGGGTGACCCTGAGGATTAAAACTGAAAACCCGGCCTTGACCGCAAATCGTCTTTAACAGACAACCAGACGTAGCACCTGTTCACTGACAGTTGGCCCAAACCCAAATGTCAATTCTGCATTGAACCAGAAATCTGATGTGGGTATTTTTGTTTTGCTTTGTTTCTTTCCTTTTGTTCCCAAGAAGGATGCCAAGTGAACCCATTTAAACTAAACCTGAACCTACATTTCATTAAACTGTTGAATTGGAACAAAATCCGAACATCAAAATATTCTCCAAAAGCAATGTGAACACAATCCAGTCTGGCTGAAGACGTGCAATGAGAAGGAAGTCAGGGACTTCAGGCTAGGAGAGGCTTCAATTACTCGTCTGTTGTTTTTTTTTCAAACTTTTCCTAAGGAAGAAAGAGAGGAAGCTTTCCAAGTTTTGAAAGTAACGCCCAGAGTATGTGTGAGCCAGGCAATACCCCGCCCCAGTTCTGTGCTTTGTATACCTGCTTTTGCTTTTGATTGGCCCCCTTTGGCACCCACCAGTGTGAGCTCAGAATCCGATCCTCCAGTAGGAAGTTCAGTTTCTTGGGTGAGAATGCAGACTCTGAGGAAGGCTGCCTTCAGCACCACAGCCATCTCCAAACGCTAACCCTGCTGCTGCAGCTCAGATGATTACATGGTGAGAAATGATGCCTGCTCAGAGATGGGTGGTTAGCAGGCTTCCTCTGAGATCTCAATGGTAACAGTTCCTCCTTCAAATCCTTGCATGTTTCATTTTCACCTCTTCCCAGACCACGGTGATGCTTTATTTTCTGGAAAGTGTTTTTTTTTTTTTTTTTATCTTTTCACATTTATAGAGAGAGAAATTATCTTTTTGTCTTCAGTGCATATTTATTTCTATTTTACTTTTGACAGATAGAGAGAGAGACAGAGACAGAGACAGTTAGAGAACCGAACTGTGGGAACTCCCCAGTTCAGCACGTGGGTCCTGCCTGGGCCGGAGCCGGGATTCGATCCCCGG
>PVKE010042029.1:0-13918 GCA_004027555.1 Craseonycteris thonglongyai | reverse complement strand
TCCTAACTATTAATGAATGAACATTTCCTTTACTTTAGAAACTTTTTTATATTCATGGAAGACAGTCACAAGCTTATGCTGCCTCTAAAATGTGCCTGAAGACTTCAGATCTATCCTATGGCACTCTTTTCAGATCTCTACAACAGTCTGTCTTATCACAGAACACAACTCTAAACAACTAGAGAGAAGCTAATGCTCATTCATTTCTTCAGCAAGCATTTATTAAATCTCAAATACTTGCCAGGGATTGTGCAAGATGCTAAGGTAAAAAATAAAACACAGGCTCTGGCATCAGTAAAACAGTGAGTGAGATATAATGCCACACATTTAGCTACATGACAGTGCATTTGAGAGCACAAAGCAAGACCATCTACCCCGATGGGGAAGCTCAGGAAAGGTTTCCCAGAAAAATCAGTGCTTGAACTGAATCTGTAACAGTTGGCATTTATTAGGTAGAGTGACAAGACAGAATCCTGAAAACGGAGGACTCTGGTGACAAGAAAATCAGAAGAGGTGGAGTGTATACTGCATGCAGAAGAATAAATAGAGATGAACATCTGAAGAGAGAAGGCAGGATCTCTCACCGTCCATTATTACCGTCTTCCCTCTTGAGTTGCCCACCCAGTCTCCTTGGTAGAGCTTCTAAACAAGCTTCTCTTGCTCATTAAACTCGGTGCCAAGTGCTGAATTCTCAAGGGAAGAAAACATAACCCTGCTTTTAAGGATGGTCTAGTGGAGGAGGCTGACATATAAGTAAACAATTACAGTGTGGTCTGTTAAGTATTAAAACAGATGTTGATAGACAAGTGTTAACTGCTTTAGAAGAATCGCAGAAATTTTCATAAAAGAAGTGACTTTAGAACTGGATTTTAAAGATGTCATAGGATTTCAGAAGGAGGAAATAGCATATGCAAATAATTAATGTATATGATTGATTGAATGGTATTTTTATGGACCTGCAAATATTTTATTGTTGTTGGAACCTCAAGTTCCAAGGAGGAAGTAGAAGGGAATGAGGCAAGAGAGTTATTAATAGATAGAGGCCAGTCCATAAACAACCTTATAGGATGTGCTAAGGAATTTGATGGTTACCCAATAGTCCATGAAAAAACAATGAAGGCAATTACAGGGAGTAATGTGGTCATCTTTGTATTTTGAAAGGTTTATTCTTTCCAAGGCTGTGGTAGTACAGATGGCAAGAAAGGGGCAGCTGTAAGAGCTATTAGTACATGGTTGGTCTGCCCTTAGAAAAAGGCAAAATGACTGTCATTATCCTTTATGTGTTCAGTGTGTTCAGTCTTTTGGCTTCCCTGGGCCACACTGGAAGAAGAATTGTCTTGGGCCACACATAAAATACATTAACACTAACTATAACTTATGAGCTTAAAAAAAAAAAATTGTTGGGATGCTAGATGGCTCAGCAGGTTGAGCACTTGCCTTTCAGGCATTGGGTCCGGGGATTGAGTCCTGGCCCCAGCCCATGCAGACCCATGAGCTGAACTGGGGCGTGCTCCCCATGTGGGAGGCCCCCATTGGTTCTGTCCCTGCACAGCCCCACAGCCACCTGTGGAATGAAATTCTGTCAAAATTGATGAGGTATAGCTGTGGAGACTGCTCTGACTCCTTCCCCTCCTCTCTTTGTCTCTCTCTGTCTTTCTGTCAAACAATAAAATAAATCTCTTTAAAATTTTTGCAAACAAATCTCATGTTTTAAGGAAGTTTATGAGTCTGTGCTGGACCGCATTCAAAGCCGTCCTGGGCTGTATGTGGCACATGGGCCACAGGTTACACGAGTCTGCATTGTATGAACTGATTTCAAAAATACTTATGCTTTTAAACATCCCTTCACAGTTATAAAACATATTACCTGCTGTAGAGTTGTCATATCTCAGACCTCTTTAATGTTTTTCTAACCCCCAACAAAGCCAGTTAAGAAAACCTATTTGATCTCTATCTTAGAAAACTTAATTCTTAACTGGTAAGATGGTTTTTTTACTTCATAATGCACTAGTAAATGCCCAACAACCACCTCTCCTAGATGGGAAGGCCCTGATTTGTAGTGTCTGCCAATTTCCATTGTATGAATACTCCTACCACAGCTAATTGCAAGCTATCAATATGACATCACTGCACAAGAAGTTGGGAGAAATGTGAAATATTATGTTGTTAGATAACATTTCCACTATACAGGTACAATAGATGTGTGTAACCCAAGAACATAGAGAGTAACATAGTAAAATGATTTGGAAGTGATGAGTTTTGATGTTACCTTTGTTTTTTTAATATAGTTTATTTTTTTATACATTTCTATAACTTAATTTCTAATAATGGCTGTGTTTAACAACCAGCAAAATTTCTAAAAATGTAAAAATCAGCTCTTGTGAGTCAGCAGAAGCCTGCTCCAGGCCGTCCCTGCATATACTCTTTTCCAAATAATTTAAATTATATTTATTAATTTAACTGTTTCACATGAAAGTGGGAAAATATGGAAGGAAAGCAATACCACCTGAGGAATGATATGATATGTAAAAAGAAACGATAAGCCAATTAAGAATTTTAATATTTACTCTACTTTGCACACCTATTATCATATGGCCATACTGAAATAACATAAAAGATCAGTTTCCTACTTAATATTAATCAAAATTATAAATATTAATTAAAATTATAAAACATGATTTTCTTTTAATTTAGCTGGCTCATATATAGTAAATTATGTAAATAAAAATGAAATTATTTTATGGTCTGCATAAAATATGACTGATCAAGTGCTATAGTATAGTGGAGCAGTGCCTATCAAATACCTTCAAACTGTTCCTTCTGTTAAAATATCTGGGGAAGCCGGAATGCTCTGAAGGTTAAGCATTTGCTTTGCAGCCTCAGGGACAGAGCGAGGCTGGGTCAATCCCAACCCATGCGGACCAATATGCTGAACTGGGTTGTGCTTCCCATGAGTTTGTTCTCACCCCCTGATTTGGCCCCTGGCTCAAGGGGGCATACCTCCCATGCCGGAGGCCCCCAGCCTAATTCCCACCCTACATGGCCCCCGCCCACCTGTGTGGAATGAAACCATGTGGAAAACTGATGACATACAACAATGGAGACTGCTCTGGGCCATCCCCCTTCTCTCTGTCTCTGTCTCTCTCTATCTCTGTCAAAAACAATAAAAAATAAATCTTTAAAAATATGTATCTGTGAAAGAAAAAGAGAAAAACAATGTACAACTATGAAATAAGTTACCATAAGGAACTCACACAACTGTCTACCAAGAAGCAAGGGCAAGTCCTGCCCTGTACAAGTAATTCAGTTTGAAATTCATACAGATATGCCACCGACCACAAGTGCCTGAGCTACAGCCAGTGTGACCATACTGACAATGCTAAAGCTGTCCCTCTACATGTAGGGTGGCTTCTAGCATCTTGGGAAGGAAAAGGCTGCCAAAGATCCCAGTCAACTTCAGCATCGCCGGAACTGATGCTATGAGGAGTCAGCCAGGAGGTGGCATCGGGGTGAGAGCCAGACAGTTCTGGGAGGGATCCTGGCTTTGCCTCACACTGGTTGCTAGTTTGAGGGCTAGTCACTTACATTCTTTGAACCTCAGTTTCCCTAAATACAAAAGAGAAATCAGAATATTAAGTGCTGTTGAACATAAGACATATTGAGCACTTCACATAACAAGTAGTAATAATGAAAACACAAAGAACAATCACCAAAAAACCACCTAGGGATATGTGAAGATGATTTTCCCCTTTTCCTGCCCACCCAGGCACCATTAGCAACTTTGAAGATAAGCAAAGAAGGTTTCTGGGCTATTAAATTAGCTTCCCTTCTAGTGTTATTCTTAATATTACTAGAGGATTTTTTCTCTTTCTCTTTCCTTTCTTCCTCCTCTTAGTCAACAAATGTATTTTTCTATTGTGTATCAGAAACTGTGCTAAGCTCTCAGTGCACAATGCTGAAGAACAGTAGTAAGAGTTATAGTAGTGGGAAAACAATGGCCAACATTTATTAAGCACTGACAGTTGAATAAAAGAAGCCCGTCCCTGTCTTTATGTAGCTAACAATCTAATGAGGAAAAACAGATATTTTTTAAATGATCACTCAGGGTCAAAAATTTCACAGAATACGGATTGCACTATTTTTCTCAATTTTCCAGTATAGGAGACTGAGCCCTAATCAAACCTACATTCTGATAAACAAATTTTCAAAAAGAAAATCTATCCTGAATAGAGATTGGTGGAGAAAATGTGGTAGGAGAGAGAGCAAGAGTATTACCGACATCATTGGATATCCATATTCTTATGGGCATTGTGTATGGGGACAGATATCAACCAGACTTATTGGGGTGATAACTTTGTAATATATACAAATATCAAACCATTATGTTGCACAACTGAAACTAATATAATGTTATGTGAAAATTATACCTCAATTAAAAAAAAGAATATGTATTATGAATAAATGATTCAGGAATAATTAGGATACAATTAATTTGAAGTTAATACCATTACAAGATAGAATTGGGGGCTTTTTTACCAATTAAGCAATTTGGATTCCTTGCAATCGGCTATCACTTAGGATAAGTAATGAGTATTTTCTGTTTAAACTCTGTATTTGTTCCAAATCTTCCCACTTTTCAACAAGGAACAATAAACTTGGGTTTGTACAGCCTCGTTGACTAACTCCTAGCCTGGGATCCATGAGTGTGATAAGGGAAGTCTATGAGCCATTTGGTAGTTGAGAAAAAAATACAAGACTTAACCTTTACCTGCAATAAGGCACCACAGATTCATTAAAATGTTATGCTTCTTTGCTTTCTTCCGGAATTATACCGTTATTACAGTCACCTGTTATCTTAGGCAGCTTTGCTACTGTGACATCATGAAATTTATTGTTAAAACTTTTTTTTTTAATCATGGAGGTGGTGACGTCTTGAGCTACCTCTTCTTGAAGTGCACTTTCTCTACTTTTCCCTTTCAATAAACCTTTCCTTCACCACTGTTAAAAAAAATAAATGAATAAATAATAAAACATGGGGGTGACATTGTAATAAAAGAGATCTCTGGTTATAAAAAAGTTTAGATGTCCAAGCTTCATTGAAACAAAAGGATGTTGGCTAACTAATTGAGCAGTATTCTGCATAATTTGTGAAATAAAATTTTCATAAATTTTTATATAAATTAATGTTTCCTTAGTGAGAATAAGAGAGTTTTGCAGATATATCTCAAAAATGAATAGTTACATAAAAGACCATTTTAACAACTTTTATATTTTATAAGGGATGCAATCACTAGATGCTAGTAGCATGGACCTTTGAGGGTCACATAGAAAAGACAGAAATGCATTTTGACTTTGATTTTAATTCAAGGCTTCAATGAACATTAAAAAAGTGCAACCACTTAGTATTTAGTCTTGTTTTTAGTGTGTTTTTCCATTCTCAAGGTGTGCTTCATATGAGATATTCTTAAATTGTCCACTATAATCACAGGCTTTTATGTTGCATTTCTATAGGAGCCTAAAAACTTTGATGCATGATTTTTTTTCCCCAGAGTTTCTCATATTTACTAGTAAGCTATTTTCATAACTTCTTTTTAAAAAGTAATGAAGGTTAATATTTAATATGTCGCTCTTACAGAATCATGAAATTTCATGTTGCAAAACGGAAGTTTAAAGAAACATTGCGCCCATATGATGTAAAAGATGTCATTGAACAATATTCTGCTGGTCATTTGGACATGTTGTGTAGAATTAAAAGCCTTCAAACACGGTAAGCAATGAAAATGTTATTTGTTGAAAAGGAAAGGCATAGAAACTATATGGGAGGAACTCTGTAACAGAGAAAACTCCTAAATTCCATATTTCTCATTCATTTTTAGTGGGCAACTAGAATTTGCTTTTAAAGATTTATTTTTATAGTTTTTTGACAGAGAGACAGAGAAGACAGAGAGAAGGGGGAGGGCCCAGAGCAGTCTCCATAGTTGACAGCATTAGTTTTCCATATAGTTTCACTCCACAGGTGGGCACGGGGCTGCACAGGGACAGAAACTGGGCCAGGAGCCTCCCTCATAGGCTCGGGCAAAAACTGGGCTGGGGGTGAATCCCAGTTCAGAATATGGGTCCACCTGGGCGGGAATTTGATCCTTGGGCTCTGGAGCTGCAAAGCAAGCGCTTAACCCGCTGAGCCATCCCAGCTTCCCCTGGACTTTACTTTTAACTTACATTTTATTTAAGGATGTAAGTCAAGAATTACAAGTCTCCAAGTATAGGGGGTCTCAGTTTCCTCATCTGTAAAAAGGGTCATAATGTTAGTGCTTGCCTCATAGGGCTGTCATTAGGATTGAATGAGTTTAACACGAGTTAACTAAATGCTCAATTAATGTTAATGGTTATTCTGGCCTCATTTGAATGATTGCTGCTGCTGCCATAGTTTTTATTGTTATCTAAATTCTTGGGGAAGCTGGGATGGCTCAGCAGGTTAAGAGCTTGCTTTGCAGCCCCAGAGCCCCAGGATCGAATCCCGGCTCTGGCCCACACAGAACCATATGCTGAATTGGGGTGTGCCTCCAGTTCGGTTCTTGCCAGGGCCTATGCAGGAGGCTCCCGGCCCAGCTCCTGCCCTGAGCAGCCCCCTGCCCACCTGTGGAATGAAAGTATATGGAAAACTAATGCTGTCAACTATGGAGACTGCTCTGAGCCCTCCCGCTTCTCTCTGTCTTCTCTGTCTCTCTCTCTGTCAAATAAAAAACAATAAAAATAAATCTTTAAGTTCTAACCATCCTTTAGGAATAAGCTAGTCTTTCTCCTTCATTAAACTTTAACTGACTATCCAGCCCACAAAGACAGACCCTCCCCTTCACTGACTCCTAGAGCATTCGGTATCTACTGCAGAGCATAAACGCATTCAGAACCTTGGTATATAGTACCTGAGAGTCAGGACTGGAAAATGACTAGTTGGCTCTTGTATCATTTCCCGGTTGCAAGTTTGTTCTCCTTGCTCATGACTGAGACCGGTCCTTTCCCTTCCTTCATGTCCTGTCCCATACAATGCTAGATACACACTATCTTTCCAGTGAGCATCGTATTAAAAGAAATGAGTTCAACATGTTATTCCAAGTATATGGTTGAATGTATTATCTTAAAGCCAAAATATTTAGTCAATTTGGTTTTTTAAGAATATTGCTTTACCATCAGGCTCAAATTACCAGATTTTTGACTGAACAGTTCTTAAAGTACAAGGATTGAGTCTGAAACATGTGTTTATATGCTCACAGCACGCTTATCCCAGGGTGAGGCATATAGTGAGTAGGCCTTCAGTAAAACACCTGTTGATCAACTACAAACATAACAATTTGTTCATTTATTTATTCAGCAGATAATTATTGAGCCTGTAATGGGTATCAGATAACTGTGGATATCCACATATTAATAAAATAATGACCCCCGTCCTTTTGAGCTTGCAGTTTATAATAGAGGCACTGCCTGTATTTCTAGGCAGACAAAGCAAACTGTAAAGTTGTGTCAGTATGCCTGATAATTCAGTTGTAAAAGACACACACAAAAAAAAAAAAAAAAAGAAGAAGAAGAAGAAAGTACCGTACTGTAATTCCAATTTAGGCTGACCAAGTCTCCTTGTAAGTTAGTTTAACTCATCCTGTGGTCATGTTACAATCTTTGCCTAGGTGGTAATGGTCTTCTAAGTCCTTTAATAGAAATATCTGTGGCTCCCAAGGTTTTTATAAAATTCAACTGCTATAGAATTTGCAAAACTAATCTTGAGTTTCTAGTTCATGTAGAGTATATTCTCCAACTATAATCCAATAGCTTTCTTATCTGCTTATCTCCCACGCTGTCTGATGTACAAGAAATGTTCATGGAATAATCTATTAACATGAAATAATCATAATTATGATTTTGTTACATTTTAAGTAGTTGAATTCAGGAGATACTTGGTCAGAGGTGGAAACAGACAAATTGCTTTGTAGTTTAAAATAATGGCAGAAGATCACCCACAAATGATTTTATCATGGACCAGAATAATGAGAAAATTAATCTCATATGTAATTCTCATGTTAAGAAAATAAGCACATCAACTGGAACAAGTTCATTTTTATTTCATCTTACATAAATTAAAGATAACTGTGTTTAATTTTACTTTTCAAAACCCTTTATTCTGGCCTAGAGCAACCTCCATCTTCAGCACTCATAATCAGATCTACTCTTTCTCTGATAGTGTTGATCAAATTCTTGGAAAAGGGCAAATCACATCAGATAAGAAGAGCCGAGAGAAAATAATGGCAGAACATGAGACCACAGATGACCTCAGTATGCTCGGCCGGGTGGTCAAGGTTGAAAAACAGGTACAACTAACTAATAGATACTGGTTAACTTTTCGACAAAAATTTTTTTTATCAAAAATTATTATTCGAAATTTGGATGTATTATAGTGATTAGTATATTTAAAAAGGAATAAAATCAAGAAAGAGTGAATGAAATTAAATTCTCTTTGTATGTAGACAGTGTTCTGCAAAACATTTGGATTTCCATATAAGGAATAGAAAATTTCATCTCATCGAATAGGAAGCAACTGTAGATTTTCAACAATAAGATAAAAAATATCTGTATTTTATTTGCTTTAGTTATTTTCATTGTCTGTCTTGTAGGTCACTCTTTCAAAAAAAAAAAAAACAATTCACTCTCACTGTTATAATATGCTGAATGTTTGTTAATCCTAAAACAAAGATAATTTTCCAGAAATCAAATTACTCCCCCAATTTAATCATAAATATTCTAGGTATTAATTCTGAAGCATTTTGTGCCTTTATTTTTCAATTCAGAATCCCCTAGATTGATACTTAAGGTCTTGATTTTATTATAGAATAAGTTCCTTACCACAATGCAGTGGGAAGGAACTTATGTCTTCTGAGACAAGGCTTAGGAAAAGCCTACCTGATTGGGCTGGGGAGTCTTGAAGTTGCATTTGTAGAGTGCTTATATGTTTTTTGAGAAATTGCCCATTGTAAAGAATTGGGGGAGAGGGATACCAATAGAGATTATGTTGAGGCCAAAGCATCCTTCTCTTCCTAAGTCCTCTCTTGGCCCCACCACTGCTAGATCTCAGATTCTAAAATGGTAGTAAGTATCAGGACTGCATTATACTTTACACTCAATATTCAACTATACTGGCATTCCCTGACTTCATTTTTTAATTATAAATGTGAATCCCGTTTGTTTGTTTGTTTGAGAGAAGGTGAGAGAGAGAAAGAAGGGAGGGGGCAGGGCCCAAGAGCAGCCTCCATAGTTGTACACCATCAGCCATGACATAGTTTTGGGGGGCTTTTTAAGATTTTATAAATTCCATTCTTAATAACAAGTTACATTCATTATGTAACCATTTTCCCCATTTTCAGGTACAGTCTATTGAGTCCAAGCTGGACTGCCTACTCGACATATATCAACAGGTCCTCCGGAAAGGCTCCGCCTCAGCCCTCACTTTGGCCTCATTCCAGATCCCACCTTTTGAATGTGAACAGACATCTGACTATCAAAGCCCCGTGGACAGCAAAGACCTGTCCAGTTCCGCACAGAACAGTGGCTGCTTAACCAGATCAGCTAGTGCCAACATCTCTCGAGGCCTGCAGTTCATTCTGACGCCCAACGAGTTCAGCACTCAGACTTTCTACGCGCTTAGCCCTACTATGCACACTCCAGCAACACAGGTGCCAATGAGTCAAAGTGATGGCTCCACACTGGCGGCCACCAACAACATTGCAAACCAAATAAATGTGGCACCTAAGCCAGCAGCCCCAACAACTTTACAGATCCCACCTCCTCTCCCAGCCATCAAGCATCTGCCCAGGCCAGAGACCCTGCACCCAAACCCTGCGGGCTTGCAGGAAAGCAGTTCTGATGTCACCACCTGCCTTGTTGCCTCCAAGGAAAATGTTCAGATTGCACAGTCAAATCTGGCCAAGGACCGCTCTGTGAGGAAAAGCTTTGACCTGGGAGGAGAAACTCTGTTGTCTGTCCACCCCTTGGTGCCCAAGGACTTGGGCAAATCTTTGTCTGTACAAAATCTGATCAGGTCGACAGAGGAACTGAATATACAGCTTTCAGGGAGTGAGTCAAGTGGCTCCAGAGGCAGCCAAGATTTTTATCCCAAGTGGAGAGAATCCAAATTATTTATAACTGATGAAGAGGTGGGTCTGGAAGAGACCGAGACAGACACTTTCGATGCCATGCCCCAGCCTGCCAGAGAAGCTGCTTTTGCGTCAGACTCTCTAAGGACTGGGAGGTCACAATCATCTCAGAGCATTTGTAAGGCCGGAGAAAGTACAGATGCCCTTAGCTTGCCTCACGTCAAACTGAAATAAGTTCCTCCTTTTCTTTTTAGGCATAGCAGTTTCTTTAGCCATACATATCGTTGCATGAACTATTTTGAAAGCCCTTCTGAAGTTGAATTTGCAAGAATCAGGAAGAACTTGCAAGGCAGTTTATAAGCCCATTATCTTTTAATTGCATGAAAATGCATGTTTAAGGATGGCTGAAATTCCAGAGTACAGCAACATTAACCCACTCATCTAGTAACATACCTTGGGTTGAAAATCCTGAGAAACCAAACACCACTAATGCTGTGGGATATATGAAAATTAGGTCATTTAGAAGATTTGACTCTGTTCTTGAAATTATGGGAGTAAACACCTTCAAATTTCAGCCATTTCTGCTTTGCGATTAAATACAAAATACATTTTCAAACTTAGGCCATATTGTATATTTAAACACAATGGCTATCATCAACAGCTGCTAACAAGGTATCAAGTAAAGCAGAATTTGGGAATAACAGAAATGGCTGATTAGTTCAAGATAGATTTGCCAACCCATTCCTATTCAGTCATGTTATTATTAATGTAATTTGAATGTCAGTTTTTGTGCTTTTGGTGATTTAATGCTGTGGCAAGCAATTTTGCACATCATTTTCATGTTGTTCTTTATGACGAGAATGTTCTTCAATTCGAAAATGTGCAAATCATGAAATTCAGGGCCAGTGGGGCATTTAGACTGACTGACATATTTGACTTTGTGGAAACAAATCCCCTAATGGCTGAATCGCTTTATAAGTGGTCAGCTTCTATACTTGCAAATGAAATACTGATCAATAGAACCGCCAGTGTGATTGGGCTGATCTCTCCACAACAGCGCCACCTCAGGCTTGCCAGGACTGCCCACGTAAAGGGGAAATGGGAGGAGCTATTCCCAATAAACTGATACAGAGCAGGTCCCAGGGAATGAGACATGTGAGTGAGACTGAGGTGGGAGATGCTTAAGAAGAATCCAGACACAACACTGGGAAGTTAAGTAAAGTTCAAGAAAATGACTTCCCCCTCAAAGGGCCAGGAGAGGAAGAGAAACAAACCAAAATAAAAGAACTCGATTTTTTAGGAAATGAATACTGCTAAGGAATTCAACTACCTAAACATCTTATTCTTATATATAAACAGAGAATTTTGCAAGGTATTTATTTTTTAATATGCCCTGAATGTTTTTTGCTATTATGTAGTAGATTTTGCATATGAAAGGCTAAAACTAAACCTTTACCTTTTATACCGAAGTGAATATTTTCTACTCTCCCCAAGAGAGTTGCCCCAAATCTGAAATTATTGGTTCAGTTTGCTGGTGTAAATTTACAGTTGGAAACCGGGTAATACCGCCAGGGTCTGCAAATTCCAACACTTCATTATTAGGGTGACAGCAAAAAGTGCAAGAGAAACAAACAAATATATTGACCAGAAAACAAGCAATGCTGACTGCTTGTTAAAAACCAGTCTAGAGATCTCAGACTGGCAGGACTTCCGCTGAGGTAATGGTCTTCAAAGGGTAACAAGAAGCAACAGAAAGACTTTACGAAAGTTTCCCCCCACCCCCACCCATCGCAGATAGTGATGCCTCCACAAAACCTTCTCCAGCAGAGCACAAGAATGAGCAGGGTTATCAGCTAGGTACCCAAAGGCAGGAGGTGGCCCTGAAATCCACCGATCCTTCCCAACTCTCTCCCACAACCGGTTTTCCCATCCCTGACACTTCCCTTACTTTTCTTCTTCATTAATGGCTTATCGATATTCTGCCACTACTTTGCTTCTGAACTTCCCCAGTCCTTAACCCGGCCTCCATCCCCAAATAAACACTTCTCCACCCTACCTACAACGTGTTTCTCAACCTTTTAAAATCCTTGTCCCTTCTGATAGACACTGAAATTTTGAAAGCTTCCTCTTCTCACCCACCGCTGAATTCTAGCACACTCACCTGGAGCGTATTGTTCACAATCTTCTGGGCTGCTAGAGACACACAGACTATAGAGTAAATTTTCCACTCCAGTTAAAAAGATTTTATCAAGCTTTTAAGCATGTGTTTTCATTTTATTCTGAGTAAATTATTAAATACAGTTTTTCATCTACCCATGTTTCCACTCAACCTGAATTTGTGATACACCCTCTGGAGGTGGTTGCATGCACATGCACACACACACACACACACACACACACACACACTCACCTACACTGACCTAAAGCCAGACACCTGCCAGGCACTCAGAAGAAAATGAAACAGCAACTTTCAGGGAACAATGATCCTTGGACATATTCTGTCCCGGGTTGAACCCCACTGGCAGCAGGAATTCTGAATGTATTGGAGACCCCTCCATAGGCCTCTTGAGGCCTCAAACACCGTGCAGTTCATCCAACATCGCTGAAGGCAAAAGATTCAGAAGCAAAACCTATAAATATCACTGAGGTCTTAATCATAGCAAAATGTGATAAACCGTATTGTGAAAAACTTTGATGCATTGAAGCCATGACAATTTTGTGTCTATCTTACTCTAGCACAAAAACTCTTGGATGTTAAAAGACAGTTGTATTGTGTGAAAACTACAGGGTTCTGTTTGTTGTGTTACTCTCTGTGGAGTTGAGAGGAGTTTTGCACTTACACTTAGCGAAGTCCCATTGGTCAATCCCATATGGGTCTTGAAGCACAGTTTCGCTGAGCATTGAGCAGCCAGCCACATGCTTTCCCAGTTCAAGTTTGTCTGCCTTCTTAAACATGCAGGGGTGATCAAGCTAATATTTCATTGCAAACATCCCTTATATGTATGAAGTTAACTTTAAAATGTTGCTATGTGTGATCTACATGTTTGCATTGTGTTCAACTAAATTAATATCTGGAGATAGCAAGTTTGTTTAAAGACGCTCTATGAAGTTTTTAAGTCTTTCTCTCCTGTTCTAAGGTGCCTTTCTCACCTCCATTGACTCAGTGATTCTGAAGGTTCTTAAATTGCAGGCAAAACAAGTCTAAGAGAGAGGAGGAAATCAGGCACCAAGTGACTAATTCTCATGCCCATTTGCAAAGCAAAACTCTAAGGAATGATGAAACCTGAGCAACTAAACTAATAAGTCAAACTGAGCCACTAAATTAATGAATCACTTAAGAAAATATCATAAAGATTATCTTATGTCCTGAGAAGCTGATTTTTTTTTTTGGCCTTAAAATGACTTGGTTGTGTTTTTGTAAGAGAAATTTAATTTAATATAACATGTTTATGTGCATTAAGTGAGCAGTTCTGAAAGTCGTGTATGACAACGCAATTGTCTGTTTCCTGAAAACAAATAAATCAGGAATACCATATCCATTTCAAGCTACCATTAAAATGTAATTTCCTTTGTTCTCTTTTACTGGGATTATTTGTTTTAAAATAAAACATTAAAAATATGTCTATAAACAGTTAATGTGACTGTTTTTATTTGGAAGTAAATGTTTGGTTCTGAACTGACTGGTTGCCGTCAACCAAACTGACTGTATACAAATTTTGTGCTAAAAGATAAAAATGATCTTCTCACAATGTTGCTGAAGAAATAATTGGTAATTTGGGAAG
>PVKE010042028.1:0-13919 GCA_004027555.1 Craseonycteris thonglongyai | reverse complement strand
AGAAAATTTCTTGTTGAGGTCATTTAACTGTGTCTGGGTACTTTGCCAGCATTGAGTGAGCTCTCTGAGTGTCTTGATTAATGCAGCCCTGAATTCTGTTTCACTTAGATTTGATTCCAAGTGTACAAGGTCCTTTACTAAAGACCGCCCCTGATCTTCTGGAGGGACTTTGGCTTCTGAGGTGTGCATTGTGTTTGATATGGTTCTTTTCGCTTTAAGCATGAGTCTGTTTTCCCTCTGGGGGTTTGCCTATCAGATGGGCTTCTCTTTATTTTTCTTTTGGGCTCAGTTGTGGGAGAAGGAGATTTTGGGAGAGGGTTGGGGGAAGCAGACAGGTTCTGTGTCCTGGGGCACTTCAGGTTGTTGTCTTAGCTGTTAGATAGCAGGGTAGTAAAGGTGTGGCCAGGGGTGGGGGCATGTGAGTAGGGGATAGGGAGGGCCTGAGACACAATAGCAGATTCCTCTTTCAGCAGGGGGGCTGGTGGTTCAGTGCGGGCGGGGCGCAGGAGCTCTGGTCTTTCCTCCTCCTCTCTGTCCCTCCTTCAATCTTATCTGTAAGCCACGCCCACAGGGCAGCACTTGGATGGGCTGGGGCTTGGCAGAGGCCCTGGTAGGCCGTGCAGTCCTGCGTGCAGGCAATGACACCGCGGAGACCCGGCAGGCAGCCCAGTTGCGCGCGCGGTCCACAACGCCCCAGAGGCCCGGTGGGCGGGACGCCAAAACCCCAGCTGCGCGCTTGTGAGCAGGCAGCAGCGCTGCTGCGGCCCGGTGGGCTCGGCGTCGAAAGCCGGTCCCGCGAGCAGGCAGCGGTGCTGCAGCGGCCTGGCGAGCAGGGCGCAAAAAGCCCTGTAGCACACTGGCGAGCAGGCTGTGGTTTTGCGGGGCGGCCTGGTGGGCGGGGCACCGAAAGCCTGGTGTGCGCAAGCAGCGATGCGCAGTGGCCCAGTGGGCGGGGCGCCGAAAGCCCAGCAGAGCACTTCCGTGCAGGCTGAGTCGCCGCAGCGGCCTGGTGAGCGGGGCACCAAAAGCCCAATTACGCGCTGGCAAGCAAGCAGCGGTGTCACTGCGGCCCGGTGGGCGGGGCGCCGAAAGCCCTGAGCGCACAGGCCGTAGCTCGGGCGGCAGCCGCTCTATGCTCCCGGCTCTGTTGAGACCGCCGGATTCACTCCAAGCACGTCCAATGCAGCTGTGCCCACTCAAGCCCCAGCCCTCACTCCGAGAGCCCTGTCCTCAGAAGGCGCTCCCTCACAGTCAATCTCCTCCGTAAATCAGGGGTGCCGAGCTGCTGTGGGCTGGTGCCCTGCTCTCACCCCGCCCGCCGGGAAGTGCCGCCGCCCTGCTCCACAGTCCCTGCTCCACTTTAGGCTCTGTGATCTGATTAGGGCAGTGCGTGCTGTCCCTTGAGTTCGGATGTTAAATTGTCCACAGTCTTGTGGGGCTTCCACGCTCCCTAGGTCTCGGCTTCCAGCCCGCCCTCGATCCAGCTCCACTTTGACCGTAGCCTCCCAACCCCCCTTTGTGTTTGCCAGCCCCGGGCCGCGCTCCGAGTCTCTGTCCCCGAACCGCTGCTTCCCTTTCCCTCTCCCGCTCTCCACTTTTTTCTCTAACCTTTGTGTGTTGTTCCGCGTTGTGTGGTTCTCTTAGTTGAGGTTTCTTCTCAGGGTTTCCCCTGTGGATTCCCCTCTGTTCACAAGGCCCTTCCCAGGCAGTTATCGGCGTTCTCCTCTCATGCCGCCATCTTGGATCTCCCCACAGTTAATATTCTTTCAAGATAGTTTCATTCCACACAGCTGGATGGGGGCTGCACAGGACAGAAACCAGACTGGTGTCCTTCTGCATGGGAGGTACACCCCTGTGAGCTGGGGGCTGAACCAGCGGCCTCCCACATGGGAAACTTGCCCCCGCAAGAACTAAACTAGGGGCCACACCCCAGTTCAGCATATAGGTCCACATTGGTCAGGGTTTGATCCTTAGGCCCCGGGGCTACAAAACGAACTCAACCCACTGAGCCACCCAGCCTCCCCAATTTTCAAGTTCTTGAAACATAACATGGTGTTTACATTTTTATTTCTTTTCAAAATTCAAGTTTAGGAATACATAGGGACAGGTTGGTAGAAAGCTGTGGATGGGTGGGCCAGAAGACTTCAGGTTCTTTTTTTACATTTTGTAAAGCAACAGATTATTCCTAATAATTTAATCAATTGGTTACCTTCTAAATATTAGAAAAGTATCCATAAGCAATGCCATTGTTGTTTTATATTAGCAGGTAATTTTGTGTGCTTTTGCTTTTGGGTGGGATCAGTAGATAGCACCAGAAAAATGTTCCTTATGCAGAACTAGAAATAATGTGATAATGATAATTCTAAAATTTTAGATCAGTGAGCTATATGTTACTAGCTTTTTGTCCTGGAAACCATTTGTGATTCAGGATTTTAGGTAAAGATTGAGCTTGGCATGGGGGAAGGGACTCTGCTGGGGGTAGCAGAATTCAGTACTGTCACAATTGAGGAGGAGGTTGTGCTAAAAGGGAGAGTGAAGTCTCTACCCATCTTTGTGTCTCAGGAGTCAATGTCCTGTTGGGGAGGGAGGGCTATGTTAGCATACAGCTCATCTCCCCTCAAGTAATTTTTGGGAAGCTAAAGAGTAAACCAACATCTCTGATGAGAAGAGCTGAATGTTTTGAAATACTACTGGGAAGAGGAAACAGAACTGAGAAACTCTGAATCATAAACCCAGAAGGGTAATGAACCTGAGAAACAGGGACAAATAATAGATGGATTGAGTCTAATTAAATTTGCACTCCAATTCGAACACAAATTGTGTATTTAATTCTGGTGATTACACCCTTATCTGCCTAACAAAGAAAAAGATCAATCTTCTCTGAAAGAAATTACTGTCTGAGGTCTCAGAGGTTCTTTCATATACATTGTCCAGCATACAATAAGAATTTAATGGACATGTGAATAAACAATAAAGACAGAGTCACAATGATTCAGTTCTTATGTAATTACTAGAAGAGAACTGTAAAGTAGTAAGATTAATATATTGAACAGAATAGAAGAAAAGATGGACAAAATGAAGGGTATCAGCAGAGAATTGCTATCTATAAAAATAATCGAATGTACATTCTAGAACTAAGAAATATAAAATCTGAAATTAAAAACTCAGAATTCAAAAAAGAATGACAATGATATTTTTAAATGGTAAAAGAAAGCAAGTACCATTAAGAGTTCTGTAACGTGTGAAAATATACTTCAGAAAGAGGTGAAATAAAATTTTTTTTAGACAAGTTGAGAGAATTTATCATCAGTAGATCCACTTTATGAGAAATTCTAAAGGAAGATTTTCAGTCAGAAAGGAAATGATCACAGATTGAAGCACAGAAGTTCAAGAAGGAATGAAGAGAACTGAAAGTGTAATTATGTAAACAAATATTGATTGTGTAAAGCAACTAACAAAAAATCTTTTGAGACTTATAAAACACGTAGAAGTGAAATGTATGACATGAATAGCAAAAAGGGAACCAAGGGGGTAAAGAGTTAGCTCTTGTAAGGGTCTAGCATTTTGGAGGAAGTGGTAAAAGTACTATTTTAACTGTGCTTTTGATAGATTAAGTATGTCTACTGTAATCTCTAGGATAACCACTAAAGTTAGTACAAAAATATATAACAAAAAATGCCAACAGAAGAGATAAAAATAGAATAAAAAATACATTATTCTCAAAGAAGGAAGAAAAGAAGAAATACAGGATTGAAGAACCACTAGAATAAAGAAAGCACAATGGTATGATGGTACATGTACATGCAGCTACTATATAAAATTTACTCTAAAGGTAAATGGATAAAATATTCCAATTAAAGGAAAATGTTTTATACCATACTAAAAAAACAATATCCAACTCTATACTGTTTATGAAATATATACATTAATTATAAGGACATATATGAATTGAAAATAAAAGTATGAGAAAATTATACCTACTATGTGATCACTTACTAAAAATGTGGGTGGGTATACTTTAAATTAAAAGTATTTATATAGATAAAGAAGAAAGTTTCACAATGCTTAATTGTATACAAAGGTATAACAATCCTACTTTTGTATAAACTTGCTAAGATAGTCTAAAACATACACACAAAAACTGGCAGAACTAAAAGAAAATATAGGCTCATCTATACCATAGGTTAGTGTGTTAATTGCTTTTCTACGTAATGATAGTTTAAGTAGACCAAAAAAAATCAGCATAGATATGGAATACTTGAGCAAAATAATAACCACTTTCATCTAAATGACATATTACGAGTAATATATCTAGCCACTCTAGAGTTCACATTCTTTTCAAGTGTACATGGAACATATGCCAAAACAGACCTTATGCTGAGCAGCCCAGAAAGTTTCAACAAATTTCAAAGGATTGCAATCATACAGAATATAGCTTCTAACTACAGTAGAATTAATCAAGAAACAAAACAGAACAATAACTAGAACATTTATAAATGCTTAAGAATCATGTCAGATTTCTAAATAATCTATGGAAGAGAAATCAAATTAGAAAAAAATGTTGAACTGAATGACAGCATATGACATTAAAACCCGTGGGATGCTGCTAAAGCAGGATCTACAGATACAATTTTAAAAGTATAAGTAGAAAAGAAGAAAGATAAAAAAATCAATTGTTAAAAAAAAAAAAAAAAGGGAAAATCGGGATGGCTTAGCGGGTTAAGCTCTGGCTTTGAAGCCCCGAGGACCGAGGATTGAATCCCGGCTCCAGCCCAGGCGGACCCACATGCTGAACTGGGGTGTGCTTCCTGAATGTGGTGAGGCCCCCAGTTCAGTTAAAAAAAAAAAAATCAATTGTTACTTGACAGCAGTTCTCATGACCCAGCTCAACTCCATGGTTCTTTTGGAGCATGTGAACATATCCTGAGCCTTGATTTGTTCATGTGTGGTATATTATGCAGAGAGTTCAGAGAAAATACTCTTCTTCCGAATGCTTCATGTGAACAATCGCTGCCTTTCTTTTCTTACCACATAATAATGTAGAGGGCCTCATCAGAGGGGAACAGTGGTGAACTGTACCCAGAGCACACTGGAGCCCCTGAACTATACCAGCATGGTGTCAGTATGTGTGGAGTTACTCCTGGGAAAAGGAGGGGGAGTGAATGCCCTGGATGGTTACAACTGAACATCCTTCCACCATGCAGCTGAGAAGGATGAGGTTTGTGTGGAGGTCCTACTGGAGTATCGTGCAGACCCTGAAGCACGGATAGCAACCAAGACACCCCTCTTCGCAGGGAAGCCTTTAAGAGCAATGCTGAATATGTGCAGGCCCTCCTAGAGGGTGGGGCTTCTTTCAATGCCTTGGATTACAACAATGATGCCCTGCTCAGATGGGCTGCGGTGAAGGGAAATCTGCAGAGCATCAGCATCCTTCTTGATTATATTACCGAGGTCAGAGTCATCAACTTAAAAAAAGGCCAGGCACCCATCTCCAGCCTGGTGGCTCTGCTACTCAGGGGACTTAGAATTGAGAAACAGAACCTTGCTTTGAGCTCCACCACAGAGCTGTTGGACACTTTGAATTAAGGAAAAATGGCACCATGCCCAAGAAGTGGCCAGAGACCAGCAGCTATGTGAAAAATTGACTGATCTGTGCTCAGCCCCAGGAACTAACAACTCTGGCTATGCTGTGCACTGAAGCCTGGGACTCCAGAATGTCTGCTGGATTCGTTAAAGGGCCTTCCACTGTCAGCCTCTCTTAAGGAATACCTGGTGCTTGTAGACTAGCCTGGAGGAGATGTTTGCACCATCACACAGGCAACTTTAAATGAGGCTTTTTCCTGCAGTACTGACTCTTTGTCTTGGCAAGCAGGAAAAGCAGTTATTTCTGTTTGTGGTTTATATTTTGAGGCAATATTTACAGTAATAACTTCCATAGCACTTTCCCTCCTTAAACCAAGCAACAAAATGAGCAACAACAAAAAAAACAACTTGCACTTTGTTTTCTGTTTACTGTGTTCTTAGCTTATTACATTGCACCCTGGAAAAAAGAGGTCGCCCCTCCCTCCCCTTTAGGGAAAAAGTCTACAGTGCAACTATATTTTTCTAGGATGATGAAAAGTACTTAAAGAATATATGTTTAGTTTTCCTTTGAGGAAATAATTAACATTTTGGAAGAGTCCCTTTAGAAGTGTTTTAGTTGCTCTATGAAGGAGTTCAAGAAAATTCCAGCTAACATTGTGGCCCCAAAATGAAAAAGTCTGCAGACTGAGAATTGGGCTGGATGTATCCCTAGCATGCCACATCATGGGCCACTCAGAAGGGACTGGTCCCTTTTCTACACAACAAAGGAAACAGTAGTCTTTGCCTCTTTTTTATGGTTGTGCCCAAGGGTTACAATAGCTGAGCAATGATATTTTAGAACGATTGTCTCACTGCTTTCCATATAAGTAGAAAAGATAGTGGGTTCTAAGCAGTCCTAAGAACTTTTCTTCTACAAATGCAGTTCTTTCTCTTCCCAGAAACAAGTTTGCTCTAATGGCTTAGCAGGCATTTCCTGCACCATAGACAAAGGTGTTTTATCCGGTAGGGGAGGGGTTGTGCTCCTTTTTCCAAATGGGTCTACCTCATTCCCTGTGGGAAGCTCACTCTGCTAAGTGTTGGGGGTTACTTTTTTATCAGTTGTTTTGAAAACTTTGCTTTTTACTGATCTTTACAAGTCGTTGATGGGAGTGGGTGAGGGAAGAGTATTATTAGAGCTTCTTTTGAGATGGTCCACCTACCCAAAAATAATCTGTTCTAATGACCAGAACTTAATCAACAATACTCTTCTTTCTCAAGTTTCTAAAATAGGTCAAGTTGTTATTGATTTTAGATGACCTGCATGCAAATCTTAAAATACGTTTAAAAAATAGTTGGGAATACAAATAGAAAATGATTAGATTCTGTTGACACAACTAATTTTAAAATGTATGTGCTTTCCCCCTTTTGTTATTGGTACTTTTTGCTCACTTCCAAAAAAAAAAAAAAAAAAAATCAGTAGTCTAAGGTTCTCAGAAAGCTAGAAAAATAAGAATAGAATAGAAAGAAAAGGAAAAGGAGAAAATGATAAAGAGAATAAGTCAATGGGACCAACAGAAAAATTGTAAGTGCTATAATTGAGTCCTTTGAAAATATTACTAAAATTAATAAACTTCTCCATATGTAGACAAAGAAAATAAAAGATTGAATAGTAAGAATGAAAAGAGAATATTAATATAGAACCTACAGAGATGTAAAAATAAGTTATTTTGAACATTTTATGACAATATAAATTACATAGCTTAAATGAAATAGAAAAATGCAGCTTTTGAAGATTTTTATAGAATAGAAAAATTTGAATGATACTATGACTATTCAAATTAAATCCAAATTTAGACCCCTTTCTACAAAGAAAAAATTCTAGCCTATATGGCTTTACTTCTGAGTTCTTTCAAATATTTAGAAAGAAAGAAATAATAGCAATTTTATATATACATACATTTGAAAATAGAGAAGAAAGAATTAATGTCCTATTCCTTTTCAGGGTAGAATATTCTGATCTCAAAACTCTATATGGAAATTACAAAAAGAGAAAATTATAAGCCAGTAACCTTATGAACTTCGATGGATAAATACTAAACAAAATATTAAATCAAATTCAGCAATGTATAAAGAATAATATAGTGTGACCAATTGAGGTTTATTCCAGAAATGCAAGGTTGGTTAAAATTTGAAAAGTAATCAATATTCTTAATCAAATTAACACAATAAATAGATGCATAGAAAGAATTTGCTAAAATTTAATACTCATTTACAATCAAAAAGATTCAGCAAAATAGTAATAAAAGAAAAATTTCTCAGTCTAATAAAGAATATCTAAAATAAACTCTACAGCTTAAATCATACTTAGTAGTGAAATAGTAAGCGTTTTTCTCCCTGAAGTTGGCATGAAAATGATGTCCCTCATGACCATTTGTAATCACATTGCCTTAGAATTCTCAGTGTTTGCAATAAGAGAAAAATTGGAAAGAAATAAAAATTGGATAGAAGAAAGAACTGTCATGCAATGTAGGTGATACAGTTGTAAATGTAGATGATCTAAAAGGATCTGCCAGAAACTAGAATTATTAGCAAGAGTATTTAGCAAGCTTACTAAATACAAATCAACATTCAAAAGTCAATTATACCTATATAATAACAAGAAACAAAAAACAAAACTTTAAAGGTATCATTTACCACAGAATGAAAAGACATCAAATTCTTAGGAATGCATGTATGAGATATGTAAGAGCTACACTATAGCCACAAAACATTGTTCAGAGAAATTAGACTTAAATAAAAGGAGTGATATGTCATTTTTGTTGATTGGAAGACTTAATAGTGTTAAGATATATCATTTTTCCTCAAATTACTCTATATATTCAATGCAATCTCATTTTGAAGAAATGAGCTAATATTCATATAAATTTTAAATCAGCATTCATGTTAAATTCACTTGCTAACTTTTCTAGTTTGCAGATTTTGTTTGAATTTTCTATTCTCTGTGTCTCTTACTTGATAGATTAAAGATTTATTATTGGAGTCAGGTTATCCACTTTCTGTCACAGATCTCCTGGGGAGACCTTCACAAGTCAGGAAATCTTTCAAACCCTCAGTCTCCCTACAGACACAGTAGAGATTGGGCTGGACTATCTAAGGCCTTGTGCAGATATAAATTTTATAAATCTATCAAATACACATAGAAAATGTCACACACAACTCAATGACTAAACACATTAATATGTGAGATAAATCTAGAAGCTTGTTGAAAATTTGATTCCTGAAAAAGAAAAATAACAAGAGAATATTGCCAATTTTGTGAAAATAATATTTTACTTCCTTTTGAGGGAATTTAAATCATCTTTTATAATATAAAAATAATGGGGGTTATCAAGTCATCTGTTCACAATGGTAAATACAGTACTTTAAATATACTGTAAAACATTTGAAATTGGAAGCATATTAAATGATGACATTAAAGTAATGTTAAGGGAAAATCAGGTATAATTCTAAAAGACTTAAAAATCAGTTTTTGTGTAATAACAGGAAACAAAAGAGAAAAAGTAATTTTGAAAATATAACTCTGTATTATATGCACAGATAATGGATGCTCATTCAATAACAACTGCTTGAAGCAGTTATATTTAGCTTTTTCCAACTCCAGAAGCTTTTCCTTCTGGTATGACTGAAGTTATATATTAGGTCTATACCTAAAATTGACTTTCAAAGTGACAATTTAAAATAATGACTTTGCTTGGGAGGTGGAGAGGGGCTGGAATGATGAAAAAAACATATTGGATTATGGCAGAAATATTTTTCCCTGGGCAATATTAGTTCTCTCATGATAATAACTTAGTTATTAGTTTTTAGTTAGTGATATCTTCATTTCCTCTTATTTCTTTGCAAATACATATCTCATTATCAAGTTCTCATTACCTTACATTTTTTTTAATTGTTAAATTTATTGGAGGGACATTGGTTGACAATACCTTGTTTTTTCTTCCTTTCATTACTTTTGAGGTCCTCTGTGTTGATTCATAGTCCTGTTGTGATTGCTAGATCAAGGGTAACGAAACAAGGCTATGGTGATTCTAGATTTTACCTTCTTCAGAAAGTTTGAGATGATAATGACAATTATCAAGAATTTTATTTGTATGCTTTGATCCCATTGAGCAATACTTCTCTTTGGTCTAGGTCTAGGAAAGAATGACCTCTGTCCCTGAGGCATAGCCAGGGACCCTGGGCTTTGGAGAGATTTTAATCAATAATTTCTTAAAAAGAATTTTCTAAGTCTTGTTTCAATACTTAGGACTGACCAAGACTGCTTCTGTCTGCCATATAAGGTACCCCAAGAATTTTTGTAGGCTTTGGTCCCTGTTTTTCCTCTTTGGGACTCTCCTAGATCCATTATTCTGTAAGGATGGAAATGACCAGATGCCTAGTAAGGTTTTGTGATGTACTCCAGTGGAGTCATTCCAGGGTCCTCTGGCCTAGAACTGGTTCCCAAGGGGAGTCTGGTAAGCAGATTGCTCCTGTTGACTGGTGTGGTATTTCTTTCACTCATATATATGACATTATGCTACCAGAATGAAGACTACCTGCTAATTTTTGGTGACTCTCAGTCTTGTCACAGGCAAGAAGAGTTTTTGGTTCTGGGCTGGCTACCAGTGATTTACCACTTAGTCTTTGGCTTGAGCTATTTGTGTGGGTCTGTGCATTAGCTCTGACTCATCCTTGTTCTGACCACTGCACTGCCTCTGATTAACGTTACCCAAGAAATGGGGGCATCCTGAGGACTTTGAGATTTCTCATGCTTCTAATTAATGTGGTGTCATCAAGAACTGCTGGGCTGGTCTTAAATCATATGCTGTATGATGGACAAATATCTTTTGAGCAAAGCAGCTGCCTTTGTTCCATCCTCAGACCACTGGTCTGTCGTGGTGGTGGGAGTGATGTGGAAGGCAGAGCTGTGTGGTAAATATGACAGCACTTGCTTTCTAAGAATGCCATGATTACATCAGAAGAAGATTTAGAAGATATATTGCCCTATGCTTATGCTGTAAAATTCAGAACAGTAAATTTATCATTCCTAGAAAATCAACTATCATTCACATATTTCTACATACTCTCAGCAGACTTGCGTATAGGCTTATCATCATAGAAGCGTGGCAATAACCTTTAAGAGAGTCATTGAAAGGTTTTGGGAAAATTTCCCTCATTGTACTGGAATTGACTTCCAAAGGAGCACAAAGCCCACAAAACAAAGAAAGAGGCTGACAACTCCAGGATTAAACAAGAGTTGACTAAGGGAACTTATAGAGAGAAACATCTTGGCAGCAGCTAGACAGTGGATCTATGCTCTTAAAAGGGGATGGGACTTGATCTTTAGAGCCTCTATGAACATAGGTATCTTGTAGTCAAATGGCACATCTTATTAAGATCTGTAAAACACTGTTGTATGTAAGAATATTCTTTATTTTTAATTGTTAAATTTATTGGGGTGACATTGGTGGGTAACAATCACATAGTTGGCAGTCACATTGTCTATGCATTGCATTATGTACTCCCCATCTAGAATCAGCTCTCCTTCCATCACCATATATCTGCTGCCCGCTCCCAACTCCCCCCACCCCCCACTCTTTCACCAACCTAAACAGAGACTTCTCTCATGAAGACATACAAATGGCCAACAGATATATGGAAAAATGCTCAACATTAGTAGCAATTAGGGAGATGCAAATAAAAACCACAATGAGATCTCACCTCACCCCTGTCAGAATGGCTATCATCTAGAACACAATTACAAGTGCTAGAGAGGCTGTGGAAGAAAAGGAACCCTCATACACTGCTGGTGGGAATGTAAATTGTGACAACTGCTATGGAAGGCAGTATGGAGAGTCCTCAAACATTTAGGAAAGGAATTGCCATATGACCTGGCAATCCCTATTCTGAGTATCTACCCAAAAAACTTAAAACCTTAATTTGCAAAGATATATATACCCCAATGTTCATTGCAGCACTGTTCACGGTGGCCAAGTCGTGGAAAAAAACCAAAGTGTCCTTTGATAGATGACTGGATAAAGAAGTTGTACATTTACTCAATGGAATACTACTTAGCTATAAGAAAAGATGAGATACAGCCATTTGTGACAACATGAATGGACTTTGAAACTGTCTTATTAAGCAAAGTAAGTCATATGGAAAGAATCAAGAAACATATGACCTCACTTATAGGTAGAATATAATATTGAAAGTAATAAAGAAACAAAAACTCATGGACACAGTCAATAGTTTGGTGATTACCTGAGGGTAAGGGGGAGGGTGTGTGTAAGAATATTCATTTCAGGTGATATCCTACCCTTCTTGATCACTGAGAGCAACTTGCTTCTTAAAATAGCATCATTTATATTAAGCACCAGGAATCATTTTGCCTAACAGCATGAGGGATGATTCAGTGCCCTGAGTAATGATGTAACCAGCGTTAAATAAGTGCGTTACTAAACTGCAGAGGAGGGAAAGCTGGGATGGCTCAGCGGGTTAAGCGCTCGCTTTGAAGTCCTGAGGACTGAGGATCGAATCCTGGCTCCAGCCCAGGCTGACCCACATGCTGAACTGGAGTGTGCCCCCAGTTCAGTTAAAAAAAAAACAACAAAACAAAAACAACAAATAAACTGCAGAGGCAACAAGATCTACTGTATGTTGTTTCTATACAAACATGTTCTGAAGAGCCATCCTATTGTGGGTAATAACAGCATTATTACCTTTTCTCACAATGCAAAATATTAAATTAGACAGGAAGTGCACACGTGATAATAAAGTATATGTCGAGATGGTTCCTGGACCTGAATAAGAATAGATTTTGTCTTAACACTATGAAGAATTTTCTCTTGCACTGATTGGGCAATAAAAAAGTTAGGTACTTCTTGTTACTCATCTCTCTAAATATTTATTGATAAATAACCACACTTCACATAGACCCACAAATTTTATAATGCATTTAAAATAAAATTGCCTATATAAACAGGAGGCCCCCCACACCTTAGGGGAAACCCTGGCTAGGATAAGCAAATAAAGAGAACTTTGGAGTTGATGTTAATTTCTTGGCCTCTGGGCTGTATCCTTGAGGATGAAGTCAGGTGTATGAGAGTTTAGGGATAAATTGAACCAGAAAGAGAATGCTTAAGACAAGCTAAGAGCGTAGTATTATCAGGGTGGGGATAAACAGTCACTGACAAAAGCAAGATTGTAACCAGAGAGATAGCAGTTTGCTTCAAAGATTTGAGAGAAGGAGGGCTAGAACTATAAAAACTGGTGATGAGCTAGTGGTCAGGAGAGTTGGAAGCAAGATGGGGCAATATGAAGAGCATGTCACTTGCACATTTCAAAATAGACCATCAATGGCTAGTATACTTTGCAGAAACTATTTTATGTAGGGTCTGACCAGTAAAATAGAGCAGAAGTGGAACCTTAGAGAGGAACCATTGTCAGCTGGATCTGGGAATTAAGACTGTGCTCCATGAAGGCAGATACTAAGACTTATATACATATCATTGGAGTCACAGAATTCACCTGCTTGCCTAAGATATAGCAAAATCTCAGGAAATACTTGTTGGATGAGTGAGTAAAAAAATTCAATAAAGAACAAGGTTTTAAAAAATGTATTATCATTTTGTAGGTTGTAAAAATGCAGAAACCAGATCTCCCAAAGATGCCTTAAATTTCTATGAGAATGCTTGTTTTCACTTAAACTATAAAACAATGTGAATTGATATACCGTATTTTCCGGCATATAAGACGACCGGGCGTATAAGACGACCCCCCTAATTTTACAGTTAAAACATAGGTTTAGGCCTATATTCGCTGTATAAGACTACCCCCCACTTCTGAGGCAACACCAGTTCTTTTTTTAATTAAATTTTTAATGAATGACATTTTTCGAACATACCGACGTTGATACGATAAATGGAAGGTCTCTTTGTGAAGAGTTCTTCACAAAGTTGAAGTTCATGGCAATGCCATGAACTTGACCGAGAAACAAGAAATCCAAAAGAGAACATTAACAATGATGGCATCATCTGGAAAGAAAATTACATGAAGAACTTGCAGAAAACGCTTGTTTGTGACTGACTGAGATGATAAGAGGTTTTTCTAGGCAGAGGAGCATTGTGAGCTTAAAGTCCTTCAAAATCCTCATCATGTTCTTCTTCTGACATCATAAGTTCATCAATGACCTCTTGTGGTACATTTGTAAGACAGTCATCATATGGATCAAATTCCGAATCAGATGGTGTGGCTTCAGCTTCGGCTTCCCCTTCATCTTGCCACAAGAAGTCATCCTCCATACCGTCCAAAGAATTTGA